>JABUQX010143442.1:7500-10000 GCA_015478945.1 Trachelipus rathkii | reverse complement strand
ATATATATATATATATATATATATATATATATATATATATATATATATATATATATATATATATATATATATATATATATATATATATATATATATATACCTCGGTATATATTATCAATAATAAACATACTAAATCTTATCTTAACTTTAAATCTTTTTTATATAGTCATTCTTTGAACCTCTGGGCTAACTTATTATGCTCTTATCACTGTATCTTGCTTTATTTCTTTCTGGCATCCGCAGGAAAAGACTCAACCTTGGCGAGTAAACTATTTTATTGCTCAGCGCTGCAAACTGCTGAACTTGCAGTTCGTTTCTTTGTGTCCTTTTTTAATGGAATGGCACTTTCAGTTGAAGGTGCCCTTTGAATATTTAAATATATATATATATATATATATAAAGAGTATATATATATATATATATATATATATATATATATATATATATATATATATATATATGTTACTAGTGATGGTATCGGATATCAAATTTTCAATATTCGCGAATGCGGATGTGAAATGTGGGGTGTCTAGTCTAATTTTCACATCCACGGATGCAGATATTTAATGTTGCACATCAGCGGAAGCGGATGTTTCCATTCCTATATATAAAGCTATTGGTTTATATATATATATATATATATATATATATATATATATATATATATATATATATATATATATATATATATATATATATATATATATATACATATTTTATAAAAAGTTCACACTCACGGGCATAGCTCTATTCAAGGAGGGGAACTTCTCTAGATAATTTCTCTACCTAGATCCGAACTAGATTCGAACTCAGACCTTGCCAAAAGTGACTCCGTCACTCTACCGTTTGAGCCTACGGTAACGGCAATTGGTTTACATATATATATATATATATATATATATATATATATATATATATATATATATATATATATATATATATATATATATATATATATATATATATATATATATATATATATATATATATATATATATATATATATATATATATATATATATATTTATAGAGAGAGAGAGAGAGAGAGAGAGAGAGAGAGAGAGAGAGAGAGAGAGAGAGAGAGAGCCCTCTATCCTCCGAAGAGATGATTATATCCCATTGGGCATTTGTTGTATGGTACCCCCCAGAACACTCCATTGTCCAATAGTTCACCCCTCTTGCGCTCATATCCACGCTCCTCTTACACAGGAGTAGATTCTCCATATCACGTACAGACCATAAATCACTATTTCTATTACAGATAACACATTTTTTTTATGTATCCCTGTGTTTAGGGGAGAAAGAGGTCCCACACCGTATGTTCTGTATATCGTAAGAGGGTACTAGAAGGACAGCGGTATTTGGGTTGGGGACCCGCCACCGCCTATTTATACCCAAGGAATGTAAGTTTGTATTTGGTTGATGCATTGTTAAGTTAGGTGGGTTGCTGTGTTTATATTCCGGTGTGTGGTAGCTATGGTGATGTCATCGGCGTAAGTTATGTTTGTGTGGTCTGTTTGTGGTTGTGGAAGATCTGATATGAATAGGTTGAAAAGTGTAGTGGATAGTATAGTTCCTTAGAGTGCACCGTTTTTAATGTTTACTGTCCGTGATTTCTTGTTATTGATCTGCATTTGAGCTGTTCTTCCTGATAGGAAGTTTGATAACCATTTCTTTAAATTAGTGGGGATGCTGATTTTATTATTTTGTGTATTAGATTGTCTCTGTTGACTGTTTCGAAAGCCTTGTTTATGTCGATTGCTAAGATTGCAAAAATTATACTGGAATTTGTCGGTAACATACAGTTTTGCCGCTATTCAAAAGAAAACATTTAAAAATTTACAAAGAATAATTTTCCCGATAATAGTTGCAAAACGGTTGGATATTCAAACAAATTATTTAAATAAAAAATGTATATCTTGTTCAATTATACGTGCTCTGAAATTACAAATAGACTAGACGAATAATAAAAAGAATATCTGGATTTTTCAATTGTGATTCCTACCCAAAAAAGAATTCTTATTTGTGGCATTTTATAATTTTATATCTTGTTTATTATTTTGGAAATTAATATGAAATGTTTAGAACTTGTATAATTGTGCAAGATACACATTTTTTTTATTTGAACTATCCGTTTTAATCAACCATTTTGACTCTATTCACAGGAAAAAGATAGTTTTTTACCAATTATTTTGATTCAGTTCAAGAAAATACATTAGAAACATGGAACGGATCATAGGCAGCAAAAACGAACTTAAATTTTGCATCCCAATGTTACACCTATTATTATTAATTTAATAGCTATTATTATTATTATTGTTGTTATTATTATTATTATTATTATTATTATTATTATTATTATTATTATTATTATTATTATTATTATTATTATTATTATTATTATTATTATTATTATTATTATTATTATTATTATTATTATTATTATTATTATTATTATTATTATTATTTGTTATTATTATTATTTTATTATTATTATTAT
>JABUQX010143441.1:15000-20000 GCA_015478945.1 Trachelipus rathkii | reverse complement strand
AAATTAGTGGGGGTAAAAAAAAAATCTGTTATATACAGAAAACCAGTGAATTAATATGAAAACTGATATTATAATTTAAAAGCACTACCAATATGTAGCATCAATGGAAAAAAATTTCAAAAAAATATATATATATATAGAATGGTAGGCAATTTGCCCCGCAATACATATAAAAAAGTTAAAATGACCAAATTTCAATAGAGGGTCAGATTTTTTTCTCTAGAAACTAGTCACTTTGTAGCAGATTCATAGTACTTGGCACATAAGTTGTAAATAGTTCCTTAACCGATACAGCACAAAAAAAAAAAAAAATTAATAATATAGAATTTGGAAGTTTTTACCCCAAATAGGCCAAGTTTTTTTACCCCAAATAGGCCATGTTTTTTTACCCCCATTGATTTATATATATATATATATATATATATATATATATATATATATAGCATAATAACTCTTTATATATATATATATATATATATATATATATATATATATATATATATATAATAGCCATATATGTATATATATATATATATAACTCACTCTCATAATATAATAATCTTAATAAAATGTATATATAATAATAACTTTATAATATATATATATATATATATATATATATATATATAATATATGTAATATAATATATAATCTTCTTTATAATATATATAATAATAATAATATATATATATATATATATATATATATATATATATATATATATATATATATAATAATAATAATAATATATGTATATATATATATGTTGATTTCATATATAAAGATGATAGAGACCTTTTTTGTTTGCTTCTTCTTCTTCTTCTTCTTCTTCTTCTTCATCATTCCATCTTCATTGTGTGTGTGTGTGTGTGTGTGTGTGTGTGTGTGTGTGTGTGTGTGTGTGTGTGTGTGTGTGTGTGTGTGTCTTATTGTGTGTGTATGTGTGTGTGTGTGTTATTATTATTTCAACTTATATTGCAGTGATTGAAGGAAAAAGAATATGAGAACACGAAATCAAACCAAAAACTTGAATGCTGAGAAACGTAAAAGTCTGGGTAGATGTTTATTTAGTTCATCGGCACACATTTGGATATAATTTTAATAACAGAAAGGTGAAGTATTTATACCTATATATATATATATATATATTATATACTCTCATCTCTTTATATATATATATATATCTATATATATATAATAATATATATATATGCTATGTATATATATAATATATATATACTATATATATAATACTAACTATATATATACTATATATATATATATATATACGGCTATTCTATAAATGAATACAAACTCCCAGGTACGAAAGATCAGTAAAAACGTAGGAAATAATTTCATTGATTTTTACAGTAAATACGATATTAGTAAATACAGGATTTTCAAATGTAATTTATCATTTAAATTCTTTAAAAATAAAAGAAATTGATATATATATATACTGTATATATATATATATAAATATGTATATATATATATATATATATATATATATGTATAATATATATATATATATATATATAATATATATATATATATATGTATAATATATATTCTATATATATATATATATATGCTAATATATATATATATATAAGCATATATGCTTCCTAGACTTATACAAGTATGAGATTAACTGTATTTGGCAATTTATTCCAGTATAATTTTGATGAATATACGTAAAATTTGTAGAAACGTCATGATAATATTAAATTGATATTCGAAATTTTTATATATTTTTGATCCGAAGTAGTAGTAGTAGTAGTGATGATAGATAATTAGTAATAGTAGTAGTAATAACATATTATTGTGTGTGTGTGTGTGTGTGTGTGTGTGTATTATTATTATTCTATTATTATTATTATTATTCGTGTTCATTATTATTATTATTATTATTATTGTTTTTATTATTATTATATTATATATTATTCTGTGTGTGTGTGTGTGTGTGTGTGTGTTATTATCATTTATTTATTATTATTGTGTTTTCCGTCATTTCATTCAAGTTATCCAAAGCATACAATTTGATTCAAGTTAAAAATAAAGCAAATAACAAACTTAATGAAGAATCTATTTTATTTTATTATTATTATTATTATTATTATTATTATTATTATTATTATTATTATTATTATTATTATTATTATTATTATTATTATTATTATTATTATTATTATTAATTATTGTGTGTGTGTGTGTGTGTGTGTGTGTGTGTGTGTATGTGTGTGTGTGTGTGTGTGTGTCTGTGTGTGTGTGTGTGTTTTTTAATTATGAATTATTATTCCTATAAATACTATTACTATTAATGTGTGTGTGTGTGTGTGTGTGTATTATTATTATTATTATTATCATCAATTATTTTCATGACTTATATAAATGTTGTACAAATATTTATTTTTATTCTTTGTTTTGTCATCATAGCATAGTTTCTTAAAAGACACATCTACATGAAGTATACTATGTTTATAACTAGTATCAGCTAACAGGTGCTTGAGGTATGAGGCTTGAAAACTTAAAATATCATTCCTGTACTAATCAGATGAAGTGTTAACATATAATTTTTCTTAGCTCTAAATAGATGTTTATAAGACGTCTATTTATATTCACAGTGATTAAGAAAAAGAATAGCCAAATCTACTGTTGGAGGATTTCTAATGAAGCGTAAAAACCAGTATGGCGCAAGTATAAATGTGTGTCTGTAGAGCTTAATTCCTAACAATGGATAGGCACGCTATGGTAGTAATTGCAGAAATGAGAAACTGCACTAACCAATAATCTATGGCACGTGAATCATTTGAAAAAATTATTGAGAAGTAATCTGATTAACAAGATATCGATTATAATGCATTGAGAGCCGTATAGGATCAAATTTTCACATTTACGGAGAAAGAAGGTTCTGACCGGAAATTCTACATTAATATAAATTATCACGATATAGCTATGGACAATGCTGTAGCCGAAATTCTAAGACGTTTACAGTTATATTTTCAATCAGTTGATAAAGCAGTATTTGCTAAATTTAAAGTCATAGCGAATGTGTTTCGTGTTCCACATCTTAACGGGAAAACTGATAAGGCAAATAAACGAGAAACAAATAAAAGCACAAATATATTAAGACTTCTAAATGTTACTTTTAAACACCCACATATTCCTAAAGGTCACCTCTCTAAAGGTCCTACAGGATGTGCCTTCAGAACAATTATACTCTATAGAAAAACAGTAGGAGAAGGCTTGGAAGCCAAAGGCATTCACTCTTATACAATTGAAAACGAAGCAGTAACATTGGCGAATAAATGTGGAATGGAGTATGATAAACCTTTTATTGCAACTAATTTAAAAAAAATCGAGGACATCGAGAATTGTCGGATCATTGTATTCAGACCTGAAGGTAATGGTGTTAAAATAATATATAACCCTTCCAATGAAAACAGAAACGATCCCCTATTCGTTATTGGATACGATGGAAGTGATCATTACTATGCTATAGCTGAAGATAAGTTAAAGCTATGTTTTGAGAACACCAAGAAAAAACAAGCATATAGGAACGGTATATTTTGTACTTATTGCTATACATTCAACATCAATAACATAGCCCATAAACTTGATTGTGAACATTATGGATGTAGGCAGTGTTTAGAAGGCAAATGTAAAGGATCATTCGATCATGAAGATATCTTCCATGAATGCTATGAATGCAATCGTAAATTTTATAATGCTGCATGTTATAAAAATCATCATGATAATAAAACGTGCAAGAAAATAAAAATCTGCAAACTATGTCTAACACAAATAAAGGCCAATCGTAATGGGCGGTTTAAACATGATTGTACAAAAGCTTATTGCACTATATGTAAGGAAAAATATGAACCTAAAGAAGATGAATACCATATATGCTATATGAAAAATAAAAATAAAAAGAAGAATGATGAGAAGAAAGATGATAATAGTAAGAAAGTTAAAGGTCCAGAGGTGTATACATGCTATTACGACATCGAGACCTACCAGCAAGATAAGGGTACTAATGCAAAAGGACAAAGAAAAATAGCTTTGCAACCATACTTATTAGTATGTCAGATAATATGTGAGTAATGTACAGACAAGGAAGGGGAGAATGTATGTAAACACTGCGGCCCCCGTACAAGAACATTTAAAATAGATGATGAAAAATCTCCTGTAAATCAATTCATTGATTTCATAATGGAATTTTCAGAGAAAAATGATAAAGCAAAAATAGTTGTAGCCGCTCATAATGGCGGCAAATTTAATCATCAATTTATATATGCATCCTTACTGACTCATCCAAGCTCGAAAGCTATCAGTAGCAACCCTATAAAAAGAGGTAATAAAATCATATCAATGGGTTCTAATGGTAATATAGTATTTAGAGATACATTGCTTTTCACACCCTGTGCGCTGATAAGCATGCCTAGATGCATGGGAATTATTGATAAAAACCTTACCAAAGGATTCTTCCCTTATACATTTTTAAATGAGGAAACTTTGCATTATAAAGACTTATTCCCGACAAGGAACTTTTTGAAATGGTAAAAATGTCAGTTATAGAAAGATAAGATTTTCAGGAATACTATAATAGCTTTGAGAATAAAGAATACAGTATTTTTGAAGAATGCGAAAAGTATTGCATTCAGGATGTCAACGTACTTAGAAAATGTTTTGAAAAGTTCAGATATAGTTTTATAAAAGATTTTGATATTGACTGCCTTGTTGATTGCACAACGATCGCATCTTTATGTTACACAATCTATAAAAATGTATTCATGCCTGAAGGAAAAATTACTATTCTAGGTAGAGAGAATCCAAAACCATTCACATATGAAGCTATTCGTTGGATCATGTATCAGGAAAAATTAAATAATATCAGTATAAGACATGCGCGCAATGGGGAGAGAAATCATTTAAAATAAAAAATAAATGGCTATACCCTGATGGATTCGGATATGTAAATGGAGTAAAAACAGCAT
>JABUQX010143441.1:0-10000 GCA_015478945.1 Trachelipus rathkii | reverse complement strand
CTCCATTCTTGATCATTTCATCAGTAATTCCATCTATACCTGCTGATTTACCATTCTTCAACTTTCTCACCTTACTCATTACCTCCTCACTAGTAATAACATCATTACGAAAATAATATTTCTTCTTACACCATAAAATCCATACGCACTCACAATCCCCTCTTCATTACTGCAAATGTTATGCAGATTTTCGAAATGTTCCCTCCACACTCTCTTTACGTCAATCTCATCAATTACGAAAGCACCATCCCTATTCATTATTCAATGAAAATTTTCCTTAACTCTCTTTTTTAACCTTCCTAACTTTCTTCCAGAACAGTTTCCTATTTCCCATAGGTCACACCATTCATCCTTCTCCCACACTGTTCATTTACTTCTTTTTTTCCTTCTTACGTATGCAACTTTTAGCCTTCCTCTTATCCTCCTTACATATCTCCATACACCTTTCTTTCGAAGCATCATCACTGGCTTTTAGTATATCCAACTACACATCATTTTAACTTTTTACCGCTTTCATTCCACCTCTACTATTGGGATTCTAACTTCATACTTTAGAGCACCCAGGTTTTACCATTGGATTATTAACAAACGCTTTCTTCATTTGCGTCCAGATTTGGTCAGTTCCATCTTGTTCACATTCAACTGACTTATTTGAAAGTACACTCACATGCATTTCATTTTAAATTTGTTTATTTAACTTCTAAATCCTAATTCATCCGACTTCCTTACTTTTTTCTTTCCTCTCCATCCACGCCCTTACTAACTTAATTTTACATAAAGCAACATAATGATCTGATATTCCCATCCTCAACCCCCTCACTGATTTAACAACCATCTCATACTTCAACATCTCCTTCTTATAATATATATATATATATATATATACTCTCTGCTTTATATATATAATAAATATATATATATATATATATATATATATATATATATATATATATATATATATATATATATATATATATATATATATATATATATGACCCCATATTGTTTGTAGAAATCTATATGGATGTATATATATATATGTATATATGCTAACAATAATACAATATATATATATATATCTTTCTTTCTATATATAACAACTGCTATAACTGCTGCATGATATAAAAACATATATAGTATGAATAATATATATAGCATATAACCATATACCCTTATGTAATATATATATATATATAATATATATATATATAACTATACTATATATATATATATATACTGCTATATTAGTGTTGGCCGGAAACGCCTGATTTTGCACCAGGAGTCCACATCACCGGGAGGTCGCGCACCAGCAGCAGCAGGTGTCATCTCACCGCACCACAACGCAATGGTACCTCACCGCCTCTTTTGCAATGCACCACTGCAGTAAACCACAACTTCACACCACACAGCACCAAAATTTACTTTGCACAGCACAACACAGCTTTGTACCACACCGGATATATATATATATATATATATACAGTAATATCATATATATATATCTCTTATATATATATATATATATGTATCTCTCAAATGTATTTTCTTCTTTCTTCTCAGCATATGTATATGTACTTCCATGCTTAACCATACATCAGCTTAATAGCATACCATGTATGCATACATAATATCAACATAACAATATGTGTATGTATGTGCTCCAGTGTGTGTATGGCTTATGCCATGTCTTCAGCCATATGCTCTTATGCTGTGCCTACCTTCCTTCTTCCTTCTTCCTTCCTTCAGCATAACAACCAACCATGCGCCAGCAGTATCATTGAGGAGGGAGTAGCTCTCGAAGGATGGTACCTGTTGGCATGTGAGAGTCTTGGGGTACATCATAAATCCAGTATTACAAATTGTTTGTTTAGCGGCACCATATCCCGCTGTTCTTGTCACCAGCAATATCCTTATCACACGATACGAATTACAGACCAACGTAACACGTCTTTAATATATATTTAAAAAGGCTAAGCGGCCACGCGATTAGTCTCGAAGAAGCCTTTAGGGGTGGGCTTCAAAAAAATAACCCCTTATCCACCCTATGCAAGCTCACCATTAAGTCATTGACTGCCTCAGGTGATGGAGTTGGTGCCGTCACGAAATTGCCGTTCTGTCTTGATGTAATCTCTCCTCTTTTCATTTTTATAAAGATGTACCCTTCTCTTTTGTTTTTTAATTTAATTTTAATTTTTCTTTAACATCACCTCTCCTCCTCCCAAACCTATATCTTGTTCTTAACTTGAAAACTTGGGTTTTAGCTTTTACAGACTCACCTCTTATTCTTAGCTGAAACTCAGGTATCGAGCGTTCTGACTTCAAGTTCTACTCTGTTCACTACATACTCTCTCCCTCAATTCTCAACCAAAGAGTTGTGCCAATGTTTGCAATGATGTTGTTTGTTCCCATGTCTTTGATTTGGAGTTTTTCGAATATTCTATCTAATGGCTTGTTAACCTGTCAGTCTTACTAAATTCATCTGTTTCATGACCTTATCTGTCTTCCCTAACTCAACTGGCTATCTAAATTCTTCTGAAACTATTTAGGCTCCCAAATTAAAACACATTCTCTCTCTTCACATTTCTCAGTATCCTCATTCTTGGTGATTTTCAGCTTTCACCTCGGCCAATTGCTTTCCTCTAAATCTCTAGATAGTTAATTTGAACTTGTTTACTCTTTTCAATCAGAATGACCTCGAGGGAGTTAGTTCAGCTTCCTACCGTATATCTGAGTCATCTTGAGAATGAATCTAACATTCTAATGGATGTACACCTGTCTCGTCTCTTCTTCTTATTCTGTTAAATTCTTTCCTCTTCTGGGTTTTCTCCGATCACTCTCATATATGTTTTCTGTTCTATCTCTTCAAAAGTCACTTACGGTATATTCACTACTGCAAGCGATTTTGACATAGTCTTCCCAAATAGTACGACCCAAGTCCGGCGACTTGTGCGTACTATCTTTGATTTATGGAATGTTCAGCTTCCATGGAAGAGGTTCCTAGGGTGTGCAAAGCACGAACTAATTCTGCTGCCACGTAAGGTGTACTGCCCCATGATCTTTGCCTTTATTTAAACCTAGAAAAACATGGTTCTGTTTACTTGTTCTATTTTATCATGCTCTGGACGCTACCCTTTAGGAATTGTGTCATCTTCAAATTCCAGGAAACAGCCCAACTTATATTTCATCCAAGTAATTTGTTATTCTATGACACCTAAAAAATTCACTAGGTAGAAAGTAAGTAATCTTTTAGCTCCTCTTCCTCATGTCCTTTATGCATTTTTCAAAAATGTTAACTCTTCGTTTGTCTTCCTCTTACCTCTTTGTCTTATCCTACAACTAACTAGGCACCTTCCACTAGAGCTGAACTCTGCTCAAGCATTTGCTTCTAATTCCACCTTCTGCTACCTCCTCCAACATATTTAGTACTGTGTTATTAATTTCTTTTAAGGGTTAACTTGTTTCTTAAACATATATATATATATATATATATATGTATGTATATATATAATAATATATATATATATATATATATACATATATATCATATTTTACTCATCATATGCTCAACTGTATGTAACCAGCCTTATATATATATATGTATATATATACTCTTTTAATATATATGTATGCTGTATATATATAATAACTTAACTGCTCTTTTAAATACATACGTAATCATATGTCATATAATATATATATATCAAAATCATACCCATTCTTCCAAACACTCGATTTGTACCCTAATGTTTTGCTTTAATGCGTCAGACACACCCCCTCTTGATATCCTAGTAATTCAGTCTCAATCTTGATTAGGTTTAAATTATATGTGCTTTCTTACCAGCAAGGTCAAGCTTTATTAAAGATCTTTTTGCACTTTAATCTGTCTAACGTGAGAACTCAGGAAGAATTGGTTTCCGCTAACTTGCCAGGAATGACTACAACTTTGACACTAAGAACGCTAAGGTGACTTCCGAAAAGATGGGAAGGTTGAACTGTAATTGTTAGTGGGATGAGCAGGTTCATTCTATCTTCCGTTTATTTTCTTCTCTAAATTTATGGGTCGGTTAAGCCCCCATTCTCTTCTCATTCTGGCCTGATATTGTTATAGCCTAGCAATCGGTTTGTGACGCCCAACATCAGACATACATCCCGTTGTTGTTTTAAGGAGTATGCTTCAATTCAAACGCCAGTTTTCATTTGGTTCTCTTTACCACAGTTATCATAATGTTGCTACCTGTGTTTGAAAGAGTGTGAATATATCAGGAAAAAACAAATATCAACATCATAGAGCACCAATTGAACTGTGCTGACATATATTTTTATTTATTTTCATGCAATAATACTGCTATTTTCGTCTTTGTAATTTTGTAAATCACAAGAATGAAGCAAAAATTATTGTAACTGTACGATTTCAGCCTATTTTTCTTGAAAGTGCAAAAATAATGTATATATATATAATATATATATATATATATATATATATATATAATATATATATATATATATATATATATATATATAATATATAACATAATATAATATATTGTTAGTAACATATACTATATATATATATATATATATATATATAGGCTATATTAGTTATTCAGGTGTTTTTAAATATCCGCATTGAAACTCTAAATATTAAATAATTTATTTGCATTCTTACTTTGGACACTCGGAATGTGAATGAAAATGTTCTGATGGGACTTTTTAGAAAATTTAGCAACTTTGTGAGAAATTGATTAGAATGGGGATTGACTAATGCAATCTCCAATTGTGACGTAATTTGAGTCACAATCGAAAAGTTTTGTCACGAAACAATTTGTTGATGGGCTCTCGTACTTGTGAGTATATTCGCTTGAAATCAACTGTGCGGCAATTCTTAATAACATCCTTATCCAGTGTGGTTTAGGATTACTTCGATATTGTTTTCCATGACATCATAAACTGTACATTTTACGCAGTCAATTATTCTCGGGAAGGGAAGAATGATATCTAGTTAAGAACTATCTGATAAGCAGCAAACACAAGGAGAATGGGTGAGAAAAAGGAAAAAGAAATGAAAGTAAATGAAAAGATCTTCAATTCTCAGCTTTAAGAACGAATCAGATTACACTTGAAACTAATATAAAAATACAAATATATGGGACACTGAAGCGAAAATCATAAAGAATGGATATAGTAAATTTAGAAGAAATTATAGTAATGGACGATCTTCTGTTTCATCACGTTGAAATTCTTGGCTTTTTGTACTGCTAGCTTGAAATTATCAGTCTCTTCAACTTTGCTAAAATAAAATACGGAGATATTATTTAATGTGCAATAACGTTAAAACTAAGTTTCAGAATTAATAACTATCGGAAATAAATCATCTCCTTGGTTCTCCTTCTGACAAATCTTCAGATACTCAATCAATCAGCAATTTCTTTGTATTCTCTGAGTAGTCATGCTGTTGACAATTATTTCAAGGCCAAATTTTTGTGTCGTGATCTGAATCTCACTGAACGTCATACCAGGTGAGTATCTCAGTGACTGACGTAATTTGTGGAATGTTGAAATGGAACCTATCCTATGAATGATGTTCACTGTGTCTGTGAGAGATGCTGTGCCAATATAAATAAAATTGTTTCTTTCTTGAACGGAGAAAAACACAAACTCCGTCAGCCACCAACATTAAAATGGTTTTGACATCTCAAACAACAGTCAAGCAAAAGTTCTCTCAAAAATATACAGATCAAATTGAATCTACCCTAGTAATTCGACCAATTTCGGTAAAAACCCCAAAGAAAGTACGGGCCAGGGTCAAAGTTCGCTAACTTTCCGGTAATACATGATGTTACTCTGCAAAATATGTTAAGGTGCAAGAACTTAATGAATTTCTCTGCCAGTACGAGGGGGTGGCTCTGATGATAAATATATATCTGCACAGCAATTCTCTATTCTAACCAGTTGTAATGTTATTCTCAATCAGTTGAAGATATCATTATGATAATCAAACAAACACTTGTTTGTCATCCTCGTAATAACTCTGAGAGTTTTATCATCTTTGAACAACGACAATCAGGAATAAAAATGATAGGAGACGATATTGAGATCTTTTCTCTTCTAAATTTATGTGGTTCGGTTACAATTATTTATTGTACCATTAATGATGGGGAAAATTAACATCGTAAATGGAAACTGTTTGTTACCTATCGCGGTAATTCTGATGAAGCCTTGGGACGCCGTATCAGACGTGCTAAGCTACGTTTTTGCCAAAACATATAAATGATCTACAATAATTTAGTTTTGCTTCAAATTTTTTTTTTTATGGCTTCTAGCACCTATTCTTATTTTGTCTGATGAATCTGTGGCTAATAGGCCTACTGAGAAAAGGGAGTATATATATACATATATATATATATATTATCAGCAACAGCAATAACCTTATATACCATTCTACTTAACTATATATCTAATACTATATATATATATATATATATGTAATATATATAGCATATATATATATATAGTGATGCAGGTAACATCCGCATCATTCGTCATTAGACATTCGCATTGTCTCGGAGTCCACTGTCCACTTTTGTCATGGATGTTGCGCGGATTATTTATTGTCTAGATTTGATAAAGATGTATAATAAAAATACTTAAGATGAATCGAAAATAGAAAATAAAAAAATGAGAGTTGAAGGCAGTTCAAAACAGCTTGATATTCCAATCAGTACCTCTCAGCTTCTGTCTCCGATGTAATACCATTAATCTCAACATGGAGCGGCGCAGTTAATCTTCAGTAAGAAAATGATGACTGACTTGAAAATGTAATTAAGCTGACTAGAAAACGCTGGTTCTGTGGAAATTAATGACCTTGATACTATTGCAACTTTATTTAGTCATAAAAGCAGTTTTGTAAACAATATTAGAACAAGTTAAATCACGTCACTATTGTTTGGTTCAGAACACAATCCGAACAGTCTGTTAAATCATCACCATTAAAAGGGAAAAAAACGAAATCTGCAAAACAACATTTTCTACAAGTAAATCAATAACGGATTCTGGAAGAATTTCTACAGTCAGTAGTGATGAAACACTATTCCCAAAAGATATTACACAAATATTCAAAATATCTTAAGAGAAAAAGCTTAATAGATACAAATGATGAACCTATCAGTTAGTAGGTGGAAAGTTAAGCAAAATGTTTATCACGCTTGGAAAACTTGCAGGAAATTCTTGCCCTGACCGCTGTTATATTTCCAAGTGAAGTATTTAGCAACCTTACTGAGCTAATATATGATGAAAAAGAAACAGACTCTCAGCAGAAAAAGGCAGAAAATTGATGTTTCTCAAGCACTATATTTGAATTTTCAATACTAGTGCAACGAGTATATAATCCACTATAAAATCTCTTTTTCATTAGGGACGGAGAGGTTGAGAAAAGGAATTGGGAGAAGATTACATTTAATTTGGGTCCCCGTCCCGTACCTGGTAGCACAATTATATTAATAAATTGTGGCTTAAACTCGAAATATATATATATATATATATATATATATATATATATATTTATATATATATATATATATATTCTACCATATACCACCTCTACTCTCTCTATACCTATCTTTTTATATCATCGCGGATATTAAAAAATCAAATCTGCGTCGCGGATGCAGTGATCTGCAGCACATCACTAATATATATGTATGCAACCTAAAAAGTTCCACATAAACTAATATATGTATATATATATAGCAACTATATAATATTATAACAACTATATATGTATATGTATATGCAATGCCTTCTTTCTTATATATATATACTCTATATATATATATATATATATATATACTCAACATATATATATATAAATTTAGGCCCTTATTCAGTTTACTTTATAAAAACACATCCTTGCTTTAATTTTATTCACTTGCAGCAAAACTTAATGAGCATTTTAATTAAACTTTATTTATTTTCCAGACATTTTTAAATTAAGATAAATGTGACATTTTTACTTTCCCTTCTAAATGTAATACTCGTTTCGCCTCTATGTCAGGAGGCCTCTTCAGGTGATGGATCTATCGAGAGCAAGAAACAGAAGAATCAAAAATTAGACTGACTATGAATTTTGGAGTTGGTTGGTTACTGTTATTATTTTTTTTTTGTAGAAATACGTGTCTTTCATTAAATTGATATGAATCGTGTCCATCTTCACTTCGCCCTGTTGTTTGTTATAGTTATTCCAATTTTTAATACAGAATGATTCAACTTGCTTTCTTAAACTAATATCTGAAGTGTTGAAAATTTAATTTCATTATTTATATTGATGGAATAGTTATAGTTGGTTCTATGAGAGAGCAGAGTTTAATTCGTCGGACCCTAGATCGTGTTTATGGTTGTTTTATCCGTCTTTCAAAATCGTTTGTTTCGCCAAAATACGCCAGGTGCAATCTGTGCATGGTGTGCGGTATACGCATTCAACAGAGGTCAGGCTTTTAACTTTGAAAACTTTTTGGGAAGGTGTTAGATTGGAGTGAGATGGATGTTTGAAGGAGATTTTTATCAAACAAAAGAAATCCCAGGACTCAGCATGGCTCCCCCTTTCCCCATGCCTTAACCTTCATGGAGCTCATGCTGAACATTATTACATGTCCTCCCTCACCTCTCTCCATGCAATTTGGCACGAATACGATCGACGATATGTTGCAGCCATTCTACACACACAAACCCTCTTGACATTCTAGAATACATAAACAACATTAATAATACATTTCACCATTGAACAGTCTCAAAACAACACACTCCCCTTTCCTAGACACACTAATATCATGGAACACATCTCAAACTTTTCTATTGAAGAAAACAAACTTCCACTCCCAACTACACTCGTGGTTCTGCATCCTCCTACTTACACTAAATTAAGCACACACTATATTTCTTGTTCACTCCGGGCTCTGCAATATATGCTCTCCCCTCTTCCTCAAAACAGAATTCAACTTTCTTTTTCTCCACTTTCAACAAAGTACTCTACCCTCAGTGCATCTGTAGTCTCAGCTCTGAAAGGCCAGGCTTCATTCTTGTGACAACAGTCAAAGGCCCCCACCTCCAGGATCTCTTTGCTGTTCCCCATTCACGGACCAGATAAAAAATATCCTAAAAACATCCATTTCACTCAATCTAACACCTTCCCCCTAAAAAGTTTTCCTCCCCAAAAGTTAAAAGCCCCGACCTCATTGAATACGTATACCACCTTACCACATACACAGATTACGACCTGGCATATTCTAGGCAGAAACAAACGATTTTGAAGACGGATATATACTTGTCTAGGGTCGAGCAATTAAACTCTGCTCTTACTTCTCCAAGACCAACTATAATATACCATCAATATAAATAATGCAAATCAAATTTTCAGCACTTCCAGATATTGGTTTAAGAAAGCAAACCCGAATCATTCTGTGACATAAAAAAATTAGATAACTATAATAAACAACAGGGCGAAGCGAAGATGGACACGATTCAAATCAATTTAATGAAAGACACGTATTTCTACAAAAAAATAATAACAGTAACCAACCAACAATTCCAAAATTCATAGTCAGTCTATTTTGATTCTTCTGTTTCTTGCTCTCGATAGATCCATCACCTGAAGAGGCCTCCCGACATAAAGGCGAAACGTAGTATTACATTTAGAAGGGGAAAAAAATGTTACATTTATCTAATTTAAAATGTTTGAAAATAAATAAAGTTTAACTAAAAATGTTTATTAAGTTTTGTTTGCAGTGAATAAAAATTGTGCCCTAAATTTCATATAAATATTATAAAGAGGTTTGTTATAACAAGTTTAAATATGTATCTCTATATATATATATATATATATATATATATATATATATATGTATATATAACAATATAACTATATATATATATATATATATACCACTATATATATATATATATATATATATATATATATGTATATCAGACCCGTAGAATTTTTTTCGGA
>JABUQX010143440.1:7500-12500 GCA_015478945.1 Trachelipus rathkii | reverse complement strand
CAGTTCTTTGTATTTGCTTCTTATATCATTGATATTTACTTATAGAATGTTGATTGGAATATGAGCCGGGTAGAGAAGTGGGGTTCGTCAGTCGGATCATGTCCAAGAGAGGAGATAGCTAAGAATTGCTGACAAGTTTGAACAGCGTAGGTGGATCCAGGCTTAGCAATCACTGCGCCACCAAGAGTCACTCCCATGAGGTCACAAGTGATTTTCATGGCTCATTAAGGGCAGTCGCATTATTCTTGTTCAGGGTTCGTTAATGTGTCACCGGCACTCAGCAATAGCAGGGACATATAAGCCGGTTTCACACATCTCTTTAAGAAAATAATTCAGACAGGCTTACAACTTGGCAAGATTGGGGAGCTCGTGCAGCAATGAACCCGGAATGGAAGAATATATATATATATATATATATATATATATAAGAGTTAGTTATATATATATATATATATATATATATATATAGTTATATATAGTTATATATATATATATATATATATATATATATATATATATATATATATATATATATATATATATATATATATATATATATATATATATATAAGGGGAGAACGAAAGCAACGTCCGAACCTATTGAAATTTTCTCACCCCATCATTTGGCATATATGGGATATTAAGGTGAGCTGGATCATCTTGCTATGCTCCAGTGCTTAATACCATGATCATCACTTTTACGCTACACTTACAAATCCTTCCAACACAGAAGTGCCTATTAGTTTGTAAAGTAGGCACTCCTTTTTATGAAGCACCACACTCACAATTATACCTTCACACACTATTGGTGAACTTTTTTTATAAAATGGCTCGAACATACTTAGTTTTAGAGAGGCCAAGTAGGGTTATTTCTAAAAGATAGTCCCTCATCCACCTACACCCTTTCATCACCTCAGAGTTAGCATCCTCCAATAGTGGAGTTTGTGTTGCACCAGATTTTTTGCATATTAATTCCAGCAACATTTTTCCGTCTTCACTCTAATTCCCATTTTGATAAAAATCACCCTTTATCTTCTATACCACACTTCTTTTTTCTGGACCAAAACTAAGGTGTTTGAACGTTTTGATAGCAAAGTCTTCTCTATGTTACAAGATGACTTTCTTCGTTTGTTTTCTTTTATTTGGAGTCCACTGAATTCTCTAACTTATGGCATATTAACTCTTGAAAATCTAGGACTCAGTTCTTTAGTTCTATATATTTTTCTCCTAAATCACCTAACAATTAATTATAAATTCTTCGATTTTCTAAATTCCAAAATAGTGCGCATTCTTTCTTTTCCTTTTTCCAAAATCATCATTCCTAATGATTTTGATGCTCACCTCCTCCAATGGCTTTAACCTAATTCAGCTCGTGAACTCCTTGTCAATTTCTCTATTCAAAACAACCTCGAGAAGATGGTGCAGTTCGTTATTTGTATCCATGACAGTCTTGGAGAAACCAAGTACAACAACCTTTTTCTTACCTTTAAATCTTACTCATAATATTGATAAACTCTTTAAACGATTTCTAATCATTGTTTCTATTCTGTATCCTGTTGTTTTCCCACGAAAGGCCACCCCCCCCCCTCGCATCAGTTAGAAAATGTTTTTGACACTTCGGTGCTGCAAACTTGTTGAACTTGCTTTCGTACTTATTTGATTTTGCAATGGAATGAATATTTCTTCGTGGTGATTTACCATGGCATGTAGAAACACATTCCATTTCATTTCTCTTCAAAAAAATATAAAAACTCTTGGCATAACTCTGCTCTTCTTGATCGTTTGTTGCGTGGACGCTGAATTCTGAAATTACCTTCATTTTCAAGCTCTAGTAACTCATGCTACTTATATTTCATCCTCAAATTATGAAAAACATATTTTCCACGATAATAATGTCTCTTTTTCCACACAAAAATTTCAATACTCTTTCTGGTTCCTCTCTATGTTCTGTTATTTAACAGAAAATGTGTAACTCTTAACTTTATTTCTTCCTCTTTTGCTGCTTTCCCTATGGAACAAATGCCGATTTATCTTCCGCTAAAACCGATCTCTTCACTCAAACCCTTCCCTCTAAATCCATTCTAAACGATACCGGGGCTCCACCTCACTCTAACTTTCTCTGATCTTTTCTAGTATATCAACACCCAAAGAGCATGTACCCTTGCTGCATGTTTGATAAACTTTGATATAAAATTGCGGGAGCAAACTTGCTAAAATAAACTTGCAGCAACCCTATATATATATATATATATATATATATATATATATATATATATATATATATATATACATATACATATATATATAAATATATATTAATATATATATATATATATATATATATATATATATATATATATATATATATAATATATATATATATACACTCCATAAAGAGCAAGCTACTGAGGTGGCGTGGAGAAATTATGAAGGCGTGGCAGAACACCCAACTCCTTATAAGTTTGTTTAGAAATAGAAGTAATGTGATCCTTCCAATTAAGATCACGAAAAAAGAAGCAACAAAATATCAAGGATATACGAAGGTTTGAGTGGTTCATTTTCGAAGATGTTAGAGTGTTGTGGAAGATTATGTCGTGTAAAAAGGGAAGGCATTGAATAACACCTTATTCTCAACGTTCATTTATAAATTTGAGAGGAGATCAGATGTTAGTTGCTTCAGGGCTGCCCTTCAAGAACAAGTTAATTTTTGTTGGGAGAGACGACTTTCAAAATGAAAAGAGTAATGAAGGATGACGTCGTCAGTATAGGAGTGGAAAGGTGAAGAAGGAGTAGAGAGAAGATCATTAATGGAAAATAGAAAGAGAGTTGGAGGAGATAAAACAGAACTCTGACGAACAGTATTACATATAGACTGCAAAAACAAAACAATGTCTAAAATTCATAATCAATTTTAAAGTTCTCAATTAACACCAAAAACTTACGATGATTTACTAATTTCTTATAATAATATTTTCAAAGTATTTTTAATGTAAACTATTAACACATACTTCATTCATTTGGACCCTCTCAGCAAAGTATTTACTCTACCCATCCCCTCCTTAATATAATTAAATAAATTCAAATTTGGTTAAATTAAAGAAAATATTTTTTGGAAAATTTAATGCCTAAAAGATTTCAATTACATTTCAAAAGGAAATTATTGAAAATATTTCAAAAAAATTATTAAAATTATAAATTGAAAGATTAAAAAAAAAAATACTTAAAGATGGGCAAAATAAAGAGCCAAGAGTTTCACTATTCTATATTTTGACCTTCACCTCTGTCGGAGATGGAGCCGGATCACTCTGAATCATCATCAGAAAAATCCCTTCCTAAATTATGTATTCTTTCCCGTCGAAGCCTTAATAGCATATCATGTAGCTGATTTCTTAATTTTATCGATCGTGAAGAATATCCCTGGAATTTATAAAGTTGATTAGGCTGCAAATTGGTCCAGGGATTTCCACTAAGATCTATTGAAGGAGGACGTATTCCTTCCTGAAGAAAATTCCAGCGGAAATTGATAAGCCGAGTGGGATGTATTTCACGATTTCTTTCAAGAATAAACGCTTCATTCATCAGCCTTTCGAGACGACATAACCAACTGTCATTAAAAGATAGAACGCGAGGTCCCAGGTGGAGATATATTTTTCTGAGAACATAAAAATATCGTTTCGTCAAATTTTGCTGAAGTTCCATATGCTGATTATGAATCACCTCAGGTAGAGAATCTCTTGAAGGTTAGAGTTTAGGCCTGTATTGCTCACTTGTTTTGTCACATTCTCTACACTAATGCAAAATTTAAAAAAATAAAAATAAAAATTTGAACTCAAATTTGTTTTCTTAATAAGCTTATAAATAATAATAATAATAATAATAATAATAATAAAAATAATAATAATAATAATAATAATAATAATAATAATAATAATAATAATAATAATAATAATAATAATAATAATAATAATAATAATAATAATAATAATAATAATAATAATAATAATAATAATAATAATAATAATAATAATAATAATAATAATAATAGTAACAGAGGGATATTGCACGACGTAGCTCCGCCTTTCGACCTTTTTGACCTTGACCTTTTTTGGCTCGAATTTTTACTGACCTTGACCTTTTTTGGCTTTCACCTTTTTGGGCCCCTTTTTCGACCAACCCTTTGATGCTTCCATGGGTCAATTTTGGCCCACAGTAATTTTAGCAACCCTAATTTTTGAAACCCTTCGAAGTTTTGGCAACCCTAATTTTTCGGCAACCTAATTTTGCAACCCTTCGAAGGGTTACCTTAAACTCAGTTACTCGTCAGCAGCTTTCCTCATGGCCCACACGACTCTACCACCCTAATTTTTCTGACCAGCCTTTGGTCTTCCATGGGTCAATTTTGGCCCATCCTAATTTTTGGCCACCCTTTAGGTGCTTAGCCCTATTTTTTGATGTCTTTACCTTTTTTTTTTTTTAGTAAGCCTTTTCAAAGCTTGCCAAATACCATGGGTCAATTTTGACCCACGGTAGTTTTTTGTCCTTTAGGGGCTTAGCCCTTTTTGATGCCTTAACCTTGTTTGACCATGATATTTCGGCCTTGACCTTGCCATATACCATGGGTCAATTTTGACCCACGGTAATTTTTTGTCCTTCCTTTAGGGGCTTAGCCCTTTTTGATGTCTTAACCTTGTTTGACCATGATATTTAGGCCTTGACCTTGCCAGATACCATCGGTCAGATTTTGACCCACGGTAATTTTTGTCCTTCCTTTAGGGACGTAGCCTTTTTTGATGTCTAACCTTGTTTGACCAGATATTTCGGCCTTGACCCTGCCAGATACCATGGGTCAATTTTGGCCCACGCTAATTTTCTGGCCTCGTGTCCCACCCGTCACATATTTCGTTCCTAACTTGAACGTATGTATCTAGTGATGTTCTATTAGTGTTCTATGATTATTATTCTATGAGTGCTGGGTGAGTGCCAGATGAGTGCAAGTGAGT
>JABUQX010143440.1:0-5000 GCA_015478945.1 Trachelipus rathkii | reverse complement strand
TCACTCACACACAAATTTACTTACACACACACACACACCCACACACACACACGCACACTCACTTACACATATAACGTATAAATTAAAACATTTTATGTTTTATTAAACACATTTACATTATATTACTCATTCAAATATAACTAAAATTATTTCAAAGTTTCTTAAGATTGCGTTAATAAAATCTGTCTTTATGTCTGGACGAAGAATATGTTATAAAAATTTTCTTTTTTGTTTATAAATTTCCTTTTGATCAGAGTTTTAAAATAACTTTTACTAAAAAATTTTATGTTTTATTAGAAACATATATTTTACATTTTATCAAAGCAATAAATCAGTAAATCAGTAGGTCAGCCCCTAGCACCCTCTACACCAAAAGCTATGCCACGTTTTGTTCTATTGAGTTTACTGCTTTATATCATCTTTAGCCATGTAATAAGTATAAAACTAAGATAAATAAGTTCTTCTCTGCTAACATAACATGTATTTTATTAAAATCTTTCTAAGTTCTTATTTAAAAATAACAATTATTCACTTACATTTATTATTCGCTCGATGTTAACTAAAAATATTTCAAAGCTAAAAATATTTCAAAGTTTTTCTTTATTATTATTATTATTATTATCTATGTACATTGACAATCCATCACGAGAAAACACAACAACCCACTCCTTACAGATACGAAACTGACCTCTCTCTGTAAAATGTGTTGAAATAACTACTTTAGGCTAAATTTAGGATAATCCCTTTTGTAGCCCGGGGCGATTTAGGCCAATTCCAGGTCAAAAACTCTATTTCAAACTGACCTTTTTCTGTAAAATGTGGTGCAATAACACGTTGAGCTAAATTTGGAGCTAAATTTAGGAATAAGCCTTTTTGTATCCATGCTGATTTAAGCCCTAATACCAGGTCAAGGGTAATTCCAGTATAGACCAAGAATCATTGTTATTATTATTATTTTTATAAATATATTTCAAACTGAAACATGCTGGATCGGTAAGATCCTTTAAGCAGGTAAGAAGGAAATGTTTTCCTTACTTGTGATTGGTCGGAGTAATCCTTATCTCTATATGACCTCGTATGTGATTGGTCGAGAATTATTTTATCGTCTTTTGAAAATTAACTTTGTTCTTTAAACTTGTATTTGAGCAGGTGTGTTTTATTATCTTTTAGACCCCAACTCATTTTAAAATCATAGTCATTTTAGCTGTTAAGCGGTGCACAAGTTATCTGATTTGTATTAAAAGTGTTTTATTTTTACTAAGTTTATATCATATTTATAATAAATACTTACATTGAGGAATAATTATTAATTTCACTAGAATAGATAATAATTAATTCACTAGATTTATAGTAGATCACGTGAAGCAAAACGCAAGAGCGCCCGCAAGCGCGGGGTGCGGAACCGACGCATGAACCCGCCGGCGTAATATTACTACGCGGTCGCAAAAATATTTTCTTTATGATACGCCGTTGTAAACTTTCATTACATCATTTTTGTATTTTCAAATATACCGTTTCCTATATTATGATTCGTTCATTTTATTTCTTACTTGAACATTTTTAATTTTATTTATAGAAAAAACCATTTCACTGGTAAAGTTTCTTGAAAAACATTTAGTTTTGAAAAGAACATTTTGTTTTGTAGAAAAGCAGTTTGTTTTATTTATCCTAAAGTTATAATTCCTTGAGGGAAATAGAACAAATACTCCGGCTGTGACGTAGGCCATGTTTCTCTTTGTGGTATGCCTTTAAGATCTTATTACTTTAAGGGGAATGTAAAACAAGTTTTATATGCCTTAAAGTTACATATATACGACGTAGAGTTAATGTATAGATTCCATTCCCTCCCTTTTCAAGAGGTATGTCTTTACGGTTTAATCTTCTCTATGTATAAGTTATGAAAAAAGTTGTTTAATCTAAATATTATTACATAATTACTATATTAATTAATTAAATACACAATGTGTGTACATGCATAATAAACTTCCCCTCATTGTACAAACCGTAATTTCTCTTTATGGATTTCCAGTATTGGTATCATATCATTATACTTCAAAATTACATCGAAGTATGTAAGTTCATACCTCTTCTATATCAGATGTTGTATGCATTCGGCAACCATCGAGAATATCTCCCTTGGTTTGTAATAAACACATATACCAGGACTTTAAATAAACTAATGCGCTTGAACACGTAATATTTTATAAGGTTCGTAAATATACCTTGATACAGTACACAAACTAATATTATACATACTGAATGGGACGGTGTCCAAAAAAAAATCAACGTCTAGGATGTATGCCCTACCACTTTGAAATACAACGCTCCATATTTTCGCGACCGCGTAGTAATATTACGCCGGCGGGTTCATGCGGCTGTTCCGCACCGGGTCGCGCTTGCGGGCGCTCTTGCTTTTTTTCTACTTTGTCAACTAAAAATCTAATGAATTATTATTTATTATCTATTCTAGTGAAATTAATAATTATTCCTCAATGTAAGTATTCATTATAAATATGATATACACTTAGTAAAAATAAAACACTTTTAATACAAATCAGATAACTTGTGCACCGCTTAACAGCTAAAATGACTATGATTTTAAAATGAGTTGGGGTCTAAAAGATAATAAAACACACCTGCTCAAATACAAGTTTAAAGAACAAAGTTAATTTTCAAAAGACGATAAAATAATTCTCGACCAATCACATACGAGGTCATATAGAGATAAGGATTACTCCGACCAATCTCAAGTAAGGAAAAACGCCTTTACCTGCTTAAAGGATCTTACCGATCCAGCATGTTTCAGTTTGAAATATATTTATAAATATATATATATAGTTTCATAAGTTTACCACCTTTGATACCACGGAATTTGCATTAGATCTTGAAATCAGCATGGTACTGCGTTGCAGAACCGGACAAAACCCCAGATCTGATGAGTTGACCATATACCTTACCGAAGTGTTTGATATTTTGACCTGGAAATAGGCACAATCAGCCCAGCCCAAAAGGTTATCTAAATTTAGGCTAAAGAAATGAACATTTCAGCACATTTACAGAGAAGATCGATTTCGCCGCAAAGAGTGCCCATTGAATGTTTTCGTGATGAACATCAGCTAATATATAGATAATAACAATAATGGCAACAATAATAACAATGTAATAAAGAGAAAATCCGAATTATTTGAGCTGAATGTTTTGAGGTGCTGAGGCAAATAAATGGCATGAGGGTGAATGAATTGTTGTTGCAAATAAGAACAGAAGACTGTAAAACACATGTTATGTTAACGAAGAACATTTTGTTGACCTTTGCTGCTTATTGTATTTAAGATGATGGCAAAGCACGATGGTCCAGTAAGAGGCACAAAGACGTGATATAGCGTGAAGGAGTGCTTAGAAGGCTGACCTTACTGATTTGCTGATTTATTGCTGGAAGTACGTAAAATATGTTTTTAATAAAATTTCATAAAACAGTAAAGTAATACAAAAAACGATGAATACCTCAAAAGGCTATAATAAAAGTATTGGCAGTTAATAATAGAGACTACTGTTAAAAGCTATGTTCTTTCGATATGCAGGGAAAATCGTTAACGGATCTTTTCAGTTTGAATAAAACATGGTTAGTTTCTGTTTAATGTAAAACATAAAAATTTTATAAATAAAAATAAATTACTTATTGACCCGATTCTTAAATAAATCATGCTAAATTAAATATATTAATCAATATATGTACTAAAGTAAAATCTGTATTGATATGCGTGCAAAAACTCGATCTTATTGTGTAAGCTATCTGATGGTGCAATCATCATGATGTATAATGTAAATCGCGTGGTGTGAAGTAAATCTGTGTGGTGTAAGCAAACGTCACTGTGACGTGGTGGCAGGAAGTAAAGGCTGTGTGGTGTGAAATATAAATCTGCCATGGCAGTAGAATCGCTGGTGTAAGTAAATCTGTGTGTGTGGCGAAGTGTAAATAGCAGGAATTGTGTGTGTGATCGTGTATTGGTATTGTATTGTGAGTGACCGCATTGTGTGTATGAAGAAGGGTGTAGCCTCTTGAGTGTCATGGTAGCTGTAGTGATAAACCAGTGGTGTGGAAACAGCGTAAAAAGTGGTGATAAGCTGGTGAGTGTGCGTCCGACCGCCCAGTGTGTTATTGGCTGACCGATGCGTGTCTTGTCTGTTGTGTGGTAATGGTTATATTATTATTAATGTATAATGTGTATGATTCTTTTGATGTGTATGAAGATATGGCAAATGCTTAAGTGTCTATGGGTAAATCTAAGTATCTTAGTGAATGTGTGTATAAGTGATAGAACATAGTGAATGTGTGTATAATTGATAGTAATGATGTGTGTGTGTGTGTGTGTGTGTGTGTGTGTGATGTGTGTGTGTGTGTGTGTTACGTAATATATGTGTGTGCGTATACCATGTGTATGTACATCTGATTTCTAAAATAGTAAATGACAACAATGGGCGTGAATTAAATGCGATTGGGGTATAATGAAATGAAAAAGATGAAAGAATGAAGATATTAAAAAGAATGTAAAAGGAATGTTATTTATTGTGGGAGAGGAAGTAAGATAAATTAAATGTAAGGAATGAAGTGATGCTGAAAAGGGAGGGAAGTATTTAAAAGCCAAATAAAAGGCAGCAGTATTTTGGCCAGGAGGCTAATGTATGTATAGGGTTAAAGCAGTGAGCTTAGCATGAAGGTTCAAGAGCCAGAGTGTTGGGCTTGTATGGGTTTAAGAGAGAGAGGAAGGCATAGGAAAGGCATATTAAAGGTTAGAAAAACGTTATAGTAATGACATTGAAGTCGAACATGGGGTTCGAATGTTAAGCGTTAAGGCAGAACTTGTAGCCTAGTATTCACTCAGCGTATCTATACTACTACCTTGTATTAAATACCACCAAGTGTTCATTTATATTATAAATATTATTTTATATTATATATATATAATATTCTTATTATTACTTCATATAGCAATATATATCTT
>JABUQX010143439.1:17500-18637 GCA_015478945.1 Trachelipus rathkii | reverse complement strand
TGATTATTATTATTATTATTATTGTTTTGTTTTGTTTTTTGTTTGGATAAGCTCATTTCATGTCAATTTGACTGTATAGATCTCCTTTGTATACATATATTACCATAGTGAACCTGTTTACTGTTATTGTTATTGTTTTTGTCTAACGAGAATATATACCTTTTGATCTGATATGGTTCGTTCGTGCATTGTATTCTTGTTTACTTTCTTCTGATTGGCTGAAAGAAAGAATCTCATTACCTATAAGGGTTGTTTACGCATACGATTTCCGTCAGTAGTCCATTTTTTCACTGTACTGGCACGATGACATCTCCTCGCATCTCTACATCTGTTGCTGATATCTTCACGAGGAGCTTCGTTATTCCCAATGATGTGTCATTTATATTTAAGCGTAAACCAAATGGTAGTCGCTACGTTGCTTGTATTTCTGCCAAAGGGTCAAATAATAGACCTTTATTCGTTTGTGCTGATGGATTCATCAAGATTATCGACATCGCTGCTGCATGGGTAGAGGATAAGTGTTTGTTATCCGAGAGATCAGCGTTTAGTGAAATATCTAACTGGGAAGACAACATAAGTGGTTCTAATAGAATAGACGTGGTGTTCTCGTCGTGTGACAATATTAAAACCCTTGAGGTACGCCAATATTGGAAACCCATCGATTGTGTGACCTTCTATCGCACATGTATAGGTTTCACAGTTCGAACACCTGAAAATATTACAGCGTTGCTTAAAATAAAAAACGAATTAACATCACATCTTAACGATGTTAACTTGATGACTTAATACGTATAGCACATGGTGTAATCTATGATATTTACACCGAAACATGTGGTTTCCCGTATAATGCTGTATACAGGAATGCTTTAATAACTATCAGCTTGGATGAGTTTACTTCTCTCTTGTATGAGAGAATGAGTGCTGTTGAATCGATATATGCCGAAAAATGGTTTAGTGTTGCTGAAGATATTTATACTTACATTCTTTCAAAGGGTATTGAATCTTTAGAGAGATATATAGAACGTACCCAACTTGAATCCTATGTTCGCTGATCAGATGAATTAATATATTTAAAATAAACTTATATTTTTATGTATTTATATGTTTTTATGTATTTATATAACACTCTTTTCAATG
>JABUQX010143439.1:2500-5000 GCA_015478945.1 Trachelipus rathkii | reverse complement strand
ATATATATATATATATATATATATATATATATATATATATATATACGTGTGCGTATGTGCACAATTGCCATTGACATACATTGCTGAGGTAAAAGAAAGAATCTCAGCTACTCTTCAACAAATTAATGTAGAAAATGCTGGTGCTTACATGGCAGAATTTGGAATATCGATTGGATATTTTGAGAATTACTAATTTCAGTATAACTGTATTTTGGTAACCAATTTCACAACTTTAATTACGTAGTATCACTGCATTATTCTGTTCTGTATATTTCAATTTATCGCAAATTCATCCAAAAAAAAAATTTATTTGCATCGCTCCCCACAAAATTGATGAGAAATTATTACATGTAAAAATCTAACTTTAATACAGAAGATATAATATTTTTTAGTTTCATATATTTCCTGTATTTTTATCGTTTTTTGTTCAATTATTTAGTTAAAATAGAAATAAAAATAAGTGCAAATTTTTTTAAAAATATTTCCTATCGATGTGTGTAGGCGAGTGCAAGCAAGCAAACAAACAAACTAATATCAAAATGGTCATAGGTTTCTTTGGAAAGTTAATGGAGCCTTTTATCATACTATGGAACTACTTATTTTACTTATATAACAAGTAGTTTCCATAGGTCGACAAAAAGGACCCATTAATCTTACAAAGAAACATATGAACATTTTTTAATGGGAATTAGTAAGCTAAAGAATTCCTACAAGCAACTTGTAGGAAATTGATGGTTCCACCTGTGATGTATTGTAATAATATAGTAAGCATTTAGGGATATCTTGTTGGTAAATTGTAGGAAGTTACAAGAATTTACTTTTAAGCCTTTCCCACTAGATTGTAATAATTTATGGGGTCTTATGGGAAAATTCCTCATAGGGACCAACTAAAACCCATGCCAAAATGCCACAGGATATTACAAGCCTCCCCATAAGTTTCTCCCCATAGGACCGTCATTTTTATTATAAGATCTTGTAAATTTCCTATATTTTTTTTTGTTGGGGGGTGACGCAAAATGGTTGGGCGATATATTGGGGAAAGTTAGTGAGGACGAAGGACGAAGGACGTAAGAGTTGATAAAACAAAAAACCCTACACTCAACCTTCTCGTCCTCACCTGTACTTATTATCAGGAGAAAATAGTTGAATGGATGCAAAAAGATTGGTAGTAAAAATTTATCAAGTTTTAAAATTTGCAAAAAAAAAAATTGAATAATTTAAGAGAGAGGTTTCCAAACAAAATCCCGTGGGGGCAACTCCGGCCCGAGAGCGTCACCAATCAAGCCTGAAGTAGAATGCACTATTTAGATCGCACTTGTCTCTCCGAATTCAAACTTTGGCATGATGAGCTAGCTAGGTCTTGGCCCTTGGGACTTAGTGAAGGAGTAACGGTGGCCCTTAGGCTAAAAGGTTTGGAAACTCCTGATTTAAGGGATCAGAATTATTCTGGAAGTGAAACAAAAATTCTTTGAATTTAATTAGAAGTAATCTAAATAAGTTTTCATGTGTGGAAGTATCATTGAGGATGAAGTGAGACTACTTAATATGGCTAAGATTGCAATACTGAAAAAGTTGTGTTCACGTTTTAGGGATATTATAAAGGAAATGTGAAATAAAAAACTAGAAATAGATGATTATTTACTCTAACAATAAAGTGGAAATGTTTCTCAGCAAGAAGATTCACAAAAATTTTAGAAGGGATTATAAATAGTTTTCATACACGCAGAAATCGTTTTTTAAAAACTCTAAAACAAAAAACACAACACTACACAACTCATACACACAACACATACATACAACAAGCAACACATATGCACATTCACATAGAAGAATATTTCTGCTGATGAAATTAGCATGTTCTGGTTCTTGTATCGATCTGACTTCTTCTCTTCTTGCCAAGCAGTATTAAAATTTGTAAAATCGATAATGACCATCATATCATCGAAACTTTTATCGGCATATGCAAAGCTGTTGATATAAATATCGTACATTAGACGGTGAGCGGTTTCAATGTGATTATCCAAAATATCTACGATATCGAGCTTCTTCTGCACAGCTGAATACATATCACTGAACATGTTGATTGACATTAAAACCATAGGGTCCAGGTCTGAAGATGCCTGCCCCTGCTGTGGGTTTCCAGCAGTTACGAACCGTAAAGCACGGTATATTGTTATGAAGGGAGAGCACAAGTGTGACCTGTTTGGTATCTACAGGCCACCGCCTGAAATAGTATATCCCCATTCACTAATCACTGACGAATTTTTAAAACCATCGGCAGACCACATACTTACAATGTCGACAATAAGCGCTAGATTATCGCACGATATGAATAAAGGTCTATTCTCGGCCCATGTAGGTGACAGACACATCACATATCGTTCCCCATGTGGTTTTCTTCTGAAACAAAGGGTCAAGGCCCCTCTAGGATGTTCAATCCTCTAGGACACTCTATCACTGACAATGGTGGGGTCTATAGAAGTGCCCATTTTAGTATTGT
>JABUQX010143438.1:7500-19736 GCA_015478945.1 Trachelipus rathkii | reverse complement strand
ATATACATATTATATTATTATTACATATATTATTATTACTCGTACCAGCTTATATATATTATTATTATTATTATTATTATTATTATTATTATTATTATTATTATTATATATATATTTATATATAATATATTATTATTATTATGTATATACATATTATTATATATATATTATTATATTATATTATTATTATTATTATTATTATTATATATCATATATATATATATAGTGTATATACATTATATTATATTATTATTATTATTATTATTATTATTATTATTATCTATTATTATTATTATTATTATCTATATATATTATTATTATTATTATATTATTATTATTATTATATATATATTACATATTAATATTATTATTATATATATATTATACATATATTATTATTATTATTATTATATATATTATTATATATATGTTATTATTATTATTATACATATATATTATATATATAAAGTTTTACTAACTCTAATGGATGATTCTCATCTCATTCAAATTAGAAAAAATTTTCCCTCGAAAAATTATGCAAGTTTTCAAAGCTTTGAATTTAGATAGATATATTTCGCCCCTGTGCGGACATTTTATCATACAACAAAATCATAATTAAATTACTTTATTAAACATTGCAATTACCCCTGGTAATTTTAGTGAAAAAAATATTTTCGAATCAAACTGTGTCAGTCCGATGGATGATAAATTGCTTTTTGATATACAAAAATTACGTTTATATAATCGTATGGATAATGATATATATATATATATATATATAGTTATAGTTATATAGTATATATATATATATATATATATATATATATATCTATATATATATATATATATATATATATATATATATATATATATATATATATATATATATATATATAGGGTTTTCCTGAATGAAACGGCGCCACTTCATTTACGAGTAAATTGATGCAAAATAAAAGCATATACATGTATTCTCGGTAACATTTCCATGCAGAGATAAATCTCATACCAGTCAACTGTATAGGATAACTATTGCAACACCGGCAAACTAACGTACGAGATCCGAGATATGGAGGGAGTGTGTGTGGGGTAAACCACAACCAACAAATTTGTATCTCCGCAATGAGTTAAGTGTATTCCAACAGAGAGTATGCGGATATTATCTACGCGTATGGATTGTGTGAAGGGAATGCAAGTGAGACGCGGCTTGCATATGCCGTGCGGTATCCACTAGACGGTTGCCGCATAGGTCGGTTTTCACAGGGACGTATCAGCAACAATGGTATACTGGGACATTTAGACCGGCTGTCATTACAGATGGAGTCTAAGCGGTACATCGCCACTTCTATTTTGCCCAGGTCTGTGGAGCCGGAGTCGGAACCGCAAGGTTTTGTGTGAAGACGGAGTCGGAGCCGCAATGTTTTGGGTGAAGACAGAGTCAGAGCCGAATTTTTTTGGGGGTGGAGCCAGGGCCAGAGCCAGAGCCAGAGCCGTAGTTTAATTTTTTTTTTAGTGAAGCCGGAGCCGGATCCGGAGAAGACAAAAAAGGAACGGCTCTGGCTCCGGTAATCATAAATATCAAAATCAAGCAGGGTATTTGTCTGCAGGAATATTTTATAGAGGATTGAATCATCTAATTTATGTCTTCGAAAATTAAGAAGCCTTTTTTGAAGATGACATGAAATATTCCATGTAAATAAGGGAAAGAACTTTAACTGTAAACAAAATATTTCTGTCGACCATCTGTGTTATTCCACAGTTCAGAATCTTTCTCAGAACTGAAAGTCTGATATTAAAAGTTAGGAATGCTCTTTCTGAACTAGGACATAAATGATTACACTATCGAACAGGAATCTGAGCAGAGTCAGACAATTCATAAGTTTCAGGAATTTTTTCTTGTAGTATATTTTGTCAGACGAAGATGAAGAAGTCAAATTTGATAGAGAGTTGAATCAATTAGAGCTTACAGAAAAGCGATTGAAAAAGAAGATCAGCTATTAAAAGACCGTAAACCAAAAAATCAGCCGAATATCAAATTTAACTGTCAAATTTAAAAGTCAATCCCTAACTATCCAAACATTTTTCAAGATGCTACTTACACAGCTACAGTTTTGCCTCCTACTAAAGAGATTGTTGAGCTCTTATTTTCGGATTTAAAAATAATAGAAATAGGATCTAAGGTCATCGTTAATGGAGGATTTTTTTTAAAGCAGTTTTATTTATAAGAATTTTTTATAATTTTTCTATTTTTTTTATTTTTTATTTTTAATTATATTACATATGTTTAGGCAGTTTATAGTTCAAAGAAGCATTATTTAAAATGTTAGGAAGAAAGTAAATTTATTTAATATTTTAAAAAGTTTGTTTTCTACAAAATCTTTTTAAAATTATAAATGATAAGTCAAAATAAAGATATCACTAACAACCATTCTTTTTTATTATATCCCAAGGGGTAACTAGGAAATTTTTCTGAGATTTTTTTTTTTTTTTTTTTTTTTTTTACTGTTGTCACCGCCACTCACGGCAGAGCCCTATTCAAGGAGTGTGTGTTGCCTCAGCTCACCAACTAACGCAAATTACGCAGATGAGCACAGACGCAGGCTTTGAAGTGAGGGAGATTAAATTCAACAGGAAACACAGAAGATGGAAGAGAATTCCACAGAACAGAGGTGGCAGGAAAGAAGGAAGCACTGCAGCGAACTAACCTGGAGTTACCAATATCCACACAAAACTCATGCGCAGACACAGCACCCCTTGTACTACGAGGGCGTCGTAAAGGTGGTGGTACGCGAGTGACAAGTTCCTCGAGCACCTGCCGCTGCGGTACCTATAGAAAAGAGATAAAGCACCAACATCGCGCCGCAAAGATAGAGGGTCATGAAGTGAGCTGAACAGTTTATAAGCCATTTTGGCCTTTGACTCGACCCTGTCCAAAAGCTGGGTGAGACCAGAGCCCCCTTAGATATGAGAGCATTACTCCATACAAGGGCGGATGAGGCCCATGTATAGCTGGAGTAACTGAGAAGAGGAAAGTCTGCCGTCTAAACAGAACTCACAGTTTCTTTGAGGCCGCCCTAGCAACCGTTGTGATGTGAGGTTTCCAAGACATTTTTTGGTTTATGTTAAGGCCAAGGATGTTTATATTGTCAACAGGAGAGATGAGAGAACCGTCGAAAGAGATAGGAAAGTTGGAAGGTGTTTATATATATATATATATATATATATATATATATATATATATATATATATATATATATATATATATATATATATATATATATATATATATATATATATATATATATATATATATATATATATATATATATATATCTAACACGCAGTAAGAAATGTAACATCAATATAACCCCTAAAGAATGTAAACTACTTTAACACAATATCATTTATTATTTAAAACATATTAAAAAACTTATTAAAAAAACTTTAACAAAAGTGGCAAGGGGGGATCTTCTGCAAGATAGGCCTTTCAGTCCTACCGGACCTTATTCAATCTTATGCCGTGCGCGACTAATTTGATACATTCTAATTTTGTTCAGTGACTGGATGGGTTCGGATTTTGTTGGTTTTCTTCTTTGATTTTATTCACTATAATTTTCCATTTTTTATCAGTTAAAAGGATGTTGTTGAGAATAGGGTCTATTTTCATTTCTCCCTCTATTACATTCATATTGTTTTGTTTTGTATTATAAATCAGGAAGCTCTCTAGTAACTTTCGTTTAAATGTTTTCATTTTTTTGAAGAATCTGGTAGTTTTTTTCATTTATTTGGTGATTAAATTGGCTTCTGTGTTTAACCAATGCGGAATTTAAATTATCTTTTTGGAGATCATAACCATGTTGGTATATTCTTCTTTTTATATCGACCGATTCTCCTATATATGTGTTAGGACAACCTGTGCAACCAATATTGTAAATTCCCGGGATGGGCTGAGCCGAAGTGGAGTCTGCAATGTTTTTGCATTGAAAGGATGTCTTTAAATTGGCTATGTTTTTCACAGGTTGTATGTTTGGTGGTAGTAGGTATTTGTATTTATGGGGACCATCTGTTGGTATATATTATTTGTGGAGTAACTTTTGTTAAAGTTTTTTTTAATAAGTTTTTTAATATGTTTTAAATAATAAAAAATATTGTGTTAAAGTAGTTTACATATTTTAGGGTTATATATATATATATATATATATATATATATATATATATATATATATATATATATATATATATATATATATATATATATATATAGTATATATATATATATATATATTATATATATATATATATATATATATATATATATATATTAGTTATGTATTGGATGTAAAAAATTTAATATCCGCGGATTCGGATGTCTAATTTTTAACAGACGCGGATATATATATATATATCTATATATATATCTATATATATATATATATATATATATATATATATATATATATATATATATATATATATATACTATATAAATATATTTATATATATATATATAGAATGTGTGCAGATATATATATATATATATATATATATATATATATATATATATATATATATATATATATATATATATATATATATATATATATATATATATATATATATATATATATATATATATAAAGGATCGGCGTAGGGGTCATCTCAAGGATGAAACTTGGTTTGTACCAGTCCCTATGCGAAATTGAAATAATAAATAGTCTTTTAACTTAATACCAAAAGTAGGAATCAAAAAGCAGTATGACCGACTCCGGAACTGAATCGGATTATAACAAGATTGGAGTCAGAGTTATGCGGTGCATGAATCAATACTTACTCTTGATTTGCATAATGTATGTTGCTTCAAACCATATGTAAGGAAGGGTGCTGAGTTCGAATACACTGGATTCACTCCTCTATGAGATGTTATAAAACTCAAACGGGGTATGGCTAGGCCATCAATCGATAAATAATGCATACATACATACATACATACATACATACATACATACATACATACATACATACATACATACATACATACATACATACATACATACATACATACATACATGCATACATACATACATACGTTCCCCTGTAAGTGTGTATGTGTGTATGGGAGAAAGATACTAGCATTTAATTCTAATTGTGACGTTATTCTAAAACGTAATGCAATGTAACTAGTTTTCTACGCTTCATCATATATTTTCAATAAATATATTTTCCTTTTAACTGAGACTTTCATAATTTGTATACTTCAATTTCTTTTCAAACGGGCATATTTATTTTTTTATTTTATTTTCATATTACCCGTTTTCTAAACTTTGAACATTAACTATAATATTTTGAGTACATCATTTTCTTTTGTAAACCTAAACTATTATATTTCTTCATTTAATATTCAAATTTCATTTTCTTTTGTAAATCTGAGCTATTACTTATTTTAACATTTGAAATTCAAATGTCATTTTTTTTGTGAACCTAAACTATTATATTACCATTTGTTTAAAATTTTTTTATTTTATTTATTTTATAAGATCTATTATTTCATGTTTTTTATTTTAAAAACTATATTGCCAAATTATTGCTGTATCAGCTATTGCCAAATTTCACTAGATTAGAATAAAATGCTTCACTATGATATACATTTTAAAATTATTAAAAATATTTTTGTTTTCCTAAATTATTATTTAATTTTTTATTAAAAATATTCCCTTTTATAGACTCTAAGGCAGTAAGTCAATATAGCTGTAGCGTATACGCCCCAAAACGGCCATGCGCTATTGTTTTATTGACTTACTGCTTCAGGGCTAATAAAGTACATATTTTTACGTTATTATCTGCATAACATAACATAAAAATATGTTCTTTTGTAAGCACATTACATGAAATTATTAAATACATTTTACGTTTTTCTCTGAACCTTGAACATTACATGCCTAACATACTTTACGTAGGAATAAACTGCTAACATTAACAAAGTTCTATATTTAAAATCGGTAAAGAGCTAATATTACCTTACAAAACTATAGCATATCAGCTAGCTATAACATATCAGTGCTAATTTTAAATTGACATGGTAACCTGTAACACTTAATAAAAATTTATCATGTCATAAACTAACAATACCTGACAAACATTTTTCGTAACAAAGTTTTCTCATGACTAAAGCTATCATAGCATAACCTGAACTAAAAACATAATGTGCAACAACAAAACTAACATACTCGTATCTTACGAATGAATAAACTGCTAACATTAACAAAGTTCCCTACTTATTAAGGGTAAAGTAGCTAACATTACCTACAGAACTTAACATAAACCTACTTTTTCCACATATCAATGTTAATTTTACATTATCATAGTAATATTTAGCAAAACCTAGCGAAACGTTATCATAACCTAACCTAAGTATCACATTGACCAACGAATAAATGCTAACATAACAAAGTTTTAACATATGTAAAACTAATATATCACCTAAACAGAGAACATAATATACAATAACAAACCTAACATTCCGATGGTGATTCACTTTTTCCGGTTATCCATCCATATATAGTAGCAGTGGTATGAGGTGACAATTGATTTAGGCGTAATACCATACTTGGATGAATCTTTCATCTATTGTAACCAGAGCTGAAGAGACAAAAATTGAAGCTCATCTGAAGTAATTTGTGAGGCCTTCCGTAAAGAGAGTAGTTCGTAGCCACAGTGTCGATGGAAATAGTCACGCTAAACTGAGGCTGGTAGAACTGGGTATTAACTGAATGACTAATGTTCCTGTCTCCACCAATCTACATGTTGCTTGAAGGGAATCGTTATCATAAAATTGATATAAGGGACGACGAAAATAGTCACGTTAAACAGATACTAATATGCTTGGGATTAACGGTGTGACTTGTTCTTTTCTTCGTAAAATTTGATGCTGTTGGAAGATTTTCGTTACTGTGACATCTTGAATCTGATATGAACGACGACGGAATTAGCTATGTTAAACTGAGGCCTGTGGGTTTGAGTATTAACAGTGAGACTGCTGAAAGTTACTGTTGGTCGTTGTCGGTAGGTATCTTTTGAGAGGGTGTTCTTGAAGAAGATGTTTATTCTTCTTCGACCTGTCCTTCTGCTAAGGGCTGCTGGTGTTTTAATGACATCTTCTTGAGACCTGAGAGAGTGGTCTTCTGCTTGCGCCACCGTAGGAGAGGGACTTCTACTGGCGAGGGACTTCTGCTTGCGAGGAACATCTACTTGCAAGGAGCGTCGATTGAAGAGGAACGTCGGCTTGCGAGGAGCTTCTGCTTGAGAGTGGGACTTCTGCTGGAGAGGGTATTTAACTTCTGGGTCACCAAAATGATGTAGCAGGTGTGCTAGGAGTTATCTCTTTTTCTTCTGCCCCCACTTCGCGAGTAGTAGTTCTTTTCGTTGATCGACATAACAACCCTTTTTTACATTGTCGAACTTATGTAGACGGTGATTATCTTCTTCGACCTTTCTTAGGTAGGGTCGCCTTCTTTCACCTAAGCTGGGCTATTCGCGGCTAATCAACCATCAACATAAGTCGTTAACCCTTTTTAAAACTGTAGGAAATAAAAGCTCAGTTTTTGGTTGATTGACAGACATTTAATTCACCCTTATGTTCCATAATTTGGAAACATTTCACTGAGTTGTCGGTAAATGCATTATTTTTATCATACTGACAACGAATATAATGCTAACGTAACAAATTTTTTACATCAACTTCGTAATATTTAACAAAAATTCATCATAACCTCGTCTAAATATCATAGTCCCCAACGAATAATTGCAAACATAACAAAGTTTTAACCAAACATAACATAAAAACAACAAAATTTTATACTGACATAACATAAAAATAAGTTCTTTGAATAAAATATCACACCAAAGCGTAATAGTTTACTGATTTTAAAGCAGTAAATCAGTAAATCAGTAAATCAAACCACCCATCCCTACAGTCCCCTACCCACCCACCCGCCTATGATCTATTGAACTATTGATTCAAGTCATATTTCGAGTATCATTTTGGATAAACATAACAAAAATAAGTTCTTTATATACTGACCTACGAATATATGCTTAACCAACAAAGTTTTTGCATCAATAAAGCTAACATCAATAAACCTGAACTAAGAATATAATGTACAAATGCAAACCTAACATACCTAGCGTATAAATAATCCGCTAACATCCTGAAAATTCCCTACTTATGAAAGGTAAAGTAGCTAACAGGTCATACAATACTCGATATGTTCCCACTTTTCCCGCATATCAGCAACAGGTAAAGCCGCATTATCTAACAAAATCTCTTAACAAAGTGACCAATCTATCAAAGATACCAGCATCTTGAACTATGAATTGACACTATCTTCATCAAAGTGTCACTCGTTTCGAGTAAAACATCATTTGAATTATGAATAAAAGTAGACATTAGCAAAATTCTCGGGCAAACCTAACATTACTCATCAAAAACTTAACCTAGGCTCACGATTCTAACACATCATCTTCAGTTAACTCAGTAATATCTTACAAAACTCATCATTTCTCTAACAAATCAGTGTTAATTTCACACTGTCATAGTAATATTTAACATAACGTACCAACTTACGAATAAACAGTTTCATTAACCAATATATCTAGCAACACATCACCTCCCGAGAGAAAACCCAATGGGATGCATCTCTTGAAAGGGTGTGAATCCTGAGATGGGGGATCACCCCGAAGGGGTGTAGGCGGGTTTTGGGCCTCAGCCCTTCAGGCTGAGGCCTTACCCCTCCAAATTTTAACCCGATATGATAACTCTAACCCATGTAGATATATATCGGACTCAGAGGCTGAGCCGGAGCCGGAGCCGGAGCCGAAGCCGGAGCAGGAGCTTAAAAAATCGATTCCCGTCAGTAATCGATTTTCGATTCATAAACGATTCCCTTCGAGAATCGATTATTCATATCGAGGTATCGATTATTAATATCGACACGGAGCCGGAGCCGGAGCCGGAGCCGGAGCCGGAGCCGGAGCCGGAGCCGGAGTCGGAGTCGGAGTCGGAGCCGGAGTCGGAGTCGGAGTCGGAGTCGGAGTCGTTACAGGAATCGGAATTCGAATCAGAATCGATTCCCCTCGGGAATCGATTCTTCGTAATAATAATAATAATAATACATACACATAATAATAATACATAGATACATACATAATAATAATAATAATAATAATAATAATCATAATATGTGTGTGCATGCGCGTTCGCGCTCACGCGCTTCGAACACCTGGGCGATTGACCCGAACTCGATTTAGGCCTAATCTTCGCTCGCTCGGAAGCAGCAACAAGGGCGTAGCGATATATTTTGCGTTCGCTCTCGGTTGGAGGTACCCCTATATGCATCCTAGAGACTTGACATTTCGCGTGCTTAACACATACATAGAACATATACCAAGTTTCAGACCAATACCTCTAATAGTTTTTAAGAAATCGCTGTAGTCTGTCAATATGCTGCATAACTACTAGCCAGGAGGTAAACATAAGCAAATCATCAGTGGATCGTATTCTCATGACGTACAAATTTCTTCCGTACAAAGTACATCTTGTGCAAGCTCTACAGGATGATGACACAGATTAGCGGATGGAATTTTGTGAATGGATGCGCACACATATGGATTCGTCAATATTATTCAGTGATGAAGCCATTTTTCATTTGAAAGAAAGAGGTGATCTGGCACATGCGCTATTGGTCAGATAACAGTCTAAATTGGATTAAGGTGGAACACCATTAGCACAACTGGAGGATCATGGTATAAACTGGAATAGGGATAGGAATATTTTGGCCCCATTGTACTACCATCTTACATATAGACAAAATTTTATTGTCAAAGAATAGGGAGTCGATCTAAATGAAAATAAAAGGTGGTTGCGGAGGTTTTCCAACCTTCAAGAACCATTCTTAGTCCAACTATGGTTCAACCCTTTTATGGGCCTAGTAATTCAAACTCTTTGGAGATTTTGATCTACTAATCATTTAGTCCAATTCCAAAATATTACTTTAATCGATGGAATATATTTTAGTTTGTATTTCCTAAATAAAAAAAAAAAAAAAAAAAAAAAATTGTTTTTTTCCGTTTTTTCCTCAAATTAAATAGCATTTTACTGAAAAGGTTGAAAAATAAATTCCAATGCAAATTCAGTTCAATACAACATTTAAGTGGTATTGAAAACTGGTCAAACACTTAGTCATTCCTTAAGTTTGTCAAACCCTATTTATTATCAAACTCTCTCTCTCTCTCTCTTCTCTATATATATATATAGTTGCTATATATATATATTAGTTATATATATAAAGAGTATATATATATATATATATATATATATATATATATATATATATATATATATATATATATATATATATATATATATATGATATGCTGAATGTGTATACATTTGACCCATAAGATAAAGGAAAGAAATCTAGAAATCCAAATGAGATTTTGGGATAAAGAATAGAGATCTGAAATCAGAGAAGCATCCAACCATTTTCATAGTTTTTATACAATTTTTCCTCCGCAGAATTTCACTGACTGATTGATTAAGGAATTATATATATATATATATATATATATATATATATATATATATATATATATATATATATATATATATTATTATATATATATATATATATATATATATATATATATATATATATATATATATATATATATATATGTTTATTTATATATATATAGGTATATATATATATATATATATATATATATATATATATACAGTATATATATATATATATATATAGCAGTGATACATATATATATATATATATATATATATAAAGATATATATATATATATATATATATATATATATAAATATATATATATATATATATATATATATTATTATATTATCATATATATATATATATAGAAGATATATATATATATATATATATAGTTATATATATATATATATATATATATATATATATATATATAGTACTCAAAGTGATTGTTTAAATAATGTTTCTTTTTGCCTAATACTTGCCCAAATATATTAAAGTCAGACCTTCTTTACTTACAGAAAGTGAATTACATAAAATATTACAGAAAATGGTGTGTGAACATTAACTATTTTTTTGGAATATAAAATGCATCGATTTTAATTTTTATTTATTTATGTTTTTTTATTACAATATGTTATTATATTATTTTTTTTATGAAATAATGTTAATTTATTAGAATATCACATTTTTTAATAATACATTTTGTTATATTTTCTAGATTATGTAAATACCTCTGATTTTCGTGCATCTAAGGTTTCGCTGTCTTTATGTCTTAGATATTTAATTGTTTTATGCATTTTGACCAAAAAATTTGCAAAACTAACTTTAAGACTACGAGAAAAATATGTATAATGTAAAAATAATGCATTTACCGACAACAGCGAATTGTTTGCAAATTGTGGAATATAAGGGTGAATTAAATGTCTGTCAATCAACCAAAAACTGAGCTTTTATTTCCTACAATAAAGAAATAAGTTTTAAAAAGGTTAACGACTTATGTTGATGATTGACTAGCCGCGAATAGCCCAGCTTAGGAGAAAGAAGGCGACCCCACCTAAGAAAGCCCCAAGAAGATAGTAACTGTCTACATAAGTTCGACAATGTAAAAAGGAGTTGCTAAGCCGATCAACGAAAAGAACTACAACTCGCGAAGTGGAGGAAGAAGAAAAAGAGATAACTCCTAGCACACCTGCCAAATCATATTGGTGACCCAGAAGTTAAATACCCTCTCCAGCAAAAGTCCTTCTCTCAAGCAGAAGCTCCTCGCAAGCAGACGTTCCTCTTCAATCGACGCTCCTCGCAAGTAGACGTTCCTCGCAAGCAGAAGTCCCTCTCCTACGGTGGCGCAAGCAGAAGACCACTATCTCAGGACTCAAGAAGATGTCCTTAAAACATCATCACCCCTTAGCAGAAATCATTGGCCCATACTCTTTCAATGATAATGTCACCGATGAAACCTATTTATCATTCCTGTAGACCTTCTTGTCTGACTACCTTGAGAATGTTCCCATACGTCTACGACAGAACTTCTTCTATCAGTGGGATTGAGGTCCAGCACATTTTGCAACTTGTGTGTTTCACGACATGGACCAGACCTTTCCTAACAGATGGACTGGACTGAAAGGGCCAATGGAGTTGCCACCCCGATCACCAGATCTT
>JABUQX010143437.1:7500-10468 GCA_015478945.1 Trachelipus rathkii | reverse complement strand
TTGTGAGTATTTATATTAATAGAAATTAATAGAATATTACTTCGTGAAGATTTCTTAGATTTAGTGGCTATTTAAAGTACAAAAGGAGAATCTCTGTCAGAGGCAATACCACGAAGGTTGAAATATATGGTGAATTTCTGATTAGACAATAACATGATGGTGCAATAGCAGTATCGAAAAGTTTTAGAGGTGTTCTAGCTGTCGAAAATATTCAGTGGCATTGTTTTTCCATTACTGTTCACATTCATGTGGAGTACAAAACATTAGAAACTTCATTGCACATCGAAAACAATTGGGCAGTTTTAAAGTCACCAAGACGGACGGCTATTTTAATAGGAAAAAAAAGAAAACTTTTCCCAGAGGAAAAATGGACAAAACAGACACGGATGTACGAAATCGGCTGTGTGGAAAATCATAATGGATTGTTATGATTTAGGAAAGTTTTTAAAGCAATTGTTGAGGTTTTGGAGGAGCTCGAGATGAATCTAGGTATTGAACCTTTTTTAAAAACCTCAAACCTTCTGAATCTGTAATCACAAGAAAATATGTTTTAAGTTTAATTATGATTTGAGCTTTATTCTCTTTCATTCTTCCATTATGTATACTACATTGCAGTTTCCATCATTAGTGACAGAAACTGCACATAAACGTATTGAAAATTTAATGCTTGTTTTGAAATATTTACGCGCAAGCATTGATGAAAAATTAAAGAATTTTGGAAGTTACAAGAGAACTTTGACTTTCTGTTATTGAAGAAATGAGTATGTCGATTGTAAGAATCAATATAAAATGAAAAGAAAAAAGATCAATTGCAATTTCTTTACTTAACGATTTTTCAAACCATAGATCTAGCCCTAGATCCATGCTAACCAATCTTAAGTAAAGTAATTCCACAAATATATAACAAATATTTTACGAATTTTGTAAAATAAAAAACTTGATCTTTGCAGTTACATTTGGATTGCAAAGAATTTTGGCGTCTTTCTCCCTCACAAAGTGAACTCCGGAAAGATAATTTCCTCAATTCTAAAGGGGAGGAAAGACTACAGAACTGGCTTCAATGAGTCTTTATCTTTGCTACAAAATCAATAAAATAAAAAAATATAAATAAATTGAGATCTTTTTTTATTTGAAATACAATCACTGATAGATTATTTTATCCTCATTGGGAGCGGCGGCTTTATAGTATACACATATAGTAAGATATATATAAATATATATATATATATTTAATATATATATATATATATATATATATATATATATATATATATATATATATATATATATATATATATATATATATATATGCTATACATATATATAGAATATATATATATATATATATATATATATTATATATATATATATGTATATATATATATATATATATATTCCAAAGAGCTTATATTATATATATATATATATATATATATATATATATATATTTAATATTTCTTTCGACGGTTCTTTTTATATATATACCGTCTAACTTGACCGTAAATATAAACATTTTTGGCCTCATCATACACCGCAAATTGTCTTTGAAAACCTAAGATCTTAATGGTAGCTAGGGGCTTTATCAAAGTAGCTAAGAGTTCTACTCAATTTGGGAGAATTATTAATAGAGCTTTGACTCCCCTTGGGTGGAGTACTATTCTATTGTCTGGGTAGGTTGTCCCTCCAGTTCCATCAATCTTTTGGGTTGGGTAGAGTTTAAGGTTAAGATACTTATAAACTGACTTTCCTACCATCTTGACTCTTGGTACTCTTTCTATTTCCTGTAAGCACTACAATGGTAGGTACTAGAAGGAACTAATAAATAGTTCAGTGATTTAACGAAGTTTGGTTGCAAATCTGCAACTACAGAAATGGTCCTTCTTTTCAGCCACATCTGCTCTGAGGAATTCTTCATTATCTTCAATTTTTCCTCCTGCGGAGATGGATCCGGGGCCGGAAGTCCGGGTCACGGAGTTTCATGGCTCTGGTTGGAGCCGGAGCAACACAATATTTGATATATATATATATATATATATATATATATATAGTATATATATATATATATATATATGAGTTATATATATATATATATATATATATATATATATATATATATATATATATATATATATATATATATATATTCTTACATTTTAGTGAGGTGGTGTCAGCTGCGGATTAGGTATGTTACAAATACACAATTGTGATCGGAAAGAATCGAAAAAGTTTTTAGAGTGATCCCATCCTCCAGCAACGATATGTTGAACAATCTTCTTGCTGAGCCACACTAATGAGGCAGATTCGGAGAGGTATCGCGGCTACACCTTTTGCATTCTAAATTAAATTTCAAATTAATAAGTTAAAACAATTGATGAAGAATTTTACTTCTTATATATTTTCATATTTTCAAAATGTTCATTTTCGATATTTGACGTTTCACCGAAGAAATCATAGGTTAATTTTATTTTTAAATGATGAGGCACAATTTTTATTTAATCAAAATACTTTCTCTCTAAAAACGAATAATGTTTTTGAAAAGTGATATGAAATTTCATTATTTTTCCTTCAAAGACTCCCTGGATAAGTTCGATAAGATACAAAGTGTTGGTAAATTTATGGTGTGGATTGGGATATGGGGTGACAAAATTATTGAACCATTTTTTTTCATAGGAGACCTTATTGCTGAAAACCATTTTCTCTTCCCTGGTAAACGAGGACGCAACTTCTCAGTTTACTTCCAGTAAGATGGAGCTCAATCCCATTATGATATAACGTGCTTCAGTAGCTGAATCAGCAGTATCATGATTTTTCGACTGGTCGGCGTAGTCTAGTGGAGTGGCCTCCCAGGTCCCCAGATCTCACCCCCCCCCCACTTCATTTTTATCTTTGGGGGCTACCTGAAGGCCCTTGTGTATCAAGAAAAGATACGTGACAGAAATCTTCCTGAGGAACGTATTGTAAATGTTAC
>JABUQX010143436.1:0-24237 GCA_015478945.1 Trachelipus rathkii | reverse complement strand
TGAAAACCACTATTACTTCTTCGTTTTGACTCAATAAAATCGGGATCACATTTACCAGCTTCCTCTTCCTCACCATCATTGTCCTGATTTAATTTTTCAATCGTACTGATCTTGTGCAAGCATCCATTTTTAAATTTTGAAGTTTATTTTTTTGCTAAACTGCTTCTTCTAGAACTATTTTACGAATATTTTCCCGGTCTAAAGGGACTTCCAGTTCAAAGCCATGTCTCCACAAAGTGCTTTAAATCCTGGTCTTGCAAAAAACCTAATGGGCTACTTTAACAACCATCATAATCAATTGTATTTTGAGTTTTTCACTTGACATAGACAGATTACAAGTTTTTAGAACTGAAAAAGTTTCCAGTTTAGTCAGAGTTTTTGAAATTAAAGGTTTATCCTGATTACCTTTTGTTTCACTTTTCTTTTTAACAATTGCAGCAATGTCTGGATGAGAGCGTTTTAAATGTCGCCTTTTGTACTTGTCGGTGCCGGAGCAGCGTCTTTTTTTGCGGAACTGATATCCAAGTTAGGTGAAGGGCGTGTACACCTCGAACTCAGGAAAGGTTCAGTCTATCACATCAGCCATTTCTATAGTATTTGCACTGCCAAATCAAAGATATGCTATATATATATATATATTATATATATATATATATATATATATATATATATATATATATATGAATATATATATATATATTTTTATATATACATATATATATATATATGTTATATATATATATATATATATGATGGATGCACCACAGATGTGATGTTTGGTCAAGTAAAATGTATTGTAATTGCGATAGCAATTGCAATGCATTTGCTGTGACAGTTTTTTATGTGTATTTTCTTATTTCAGCATTTGATTGATTCCTATATAAGATATTAATGATTAACATTATAAAATAACTAAAGACTATTATAAAGAGTATTAAACCAAAGTGATAGAATTATATATTTGTTGGGAGTGACCAAAGTCATACAAGAAGTGACCTTCTGTTAGAGGATGCTATTTTGGTTATGGAACTACCAGTCTATATGTGTTGGTCTTAGTTTAAATTATTACAATGGGGTGTTATTAATTATATGTAAGGGACGGACAATATATCTTCTACGAGAACATACATAGATTATTGCATACTTTTTCTTTCTTTACTTTTCAATCTATATATGTAATATATATATATATATATATACATATATATATATATATATAAGGTTATTATTATTATATATATATATATATATATATATTGGTTGGTTATTATTATAGTATATTATTATATATGCTATTATATACATGTTATTATTAGTTACATATATAGCTGTATCTATCTATCTTGTTTTTGCTTATCTGGGTTGGTTTGACTTGGATTATAAGGGGTTTCTTTTGCGCTTATATTATTCTTTTATGACACATTTATTTGAGGTGGTTTAATAACAAAAATAGAACTATATTCGACATCCTAGAAAAATAAGGTATTTTATTTATTATATCATAATAACAAACAATTGATTAATATCCATATCAGGGGTAATCAGTGCGCAACTCTGCTAGCAATAACAATGGGTAGTGACGATGAAAAAGAGGTAAGGATGGTAGGAAAGTGCCCTGTCTTTACAGGACATGAAAAAGACTATGAAAGATGGCGCAGAAGAGTAGTGACTGGGTAAGATTGAATGAAAGGGTGAAACAAAAAGGATTAACAATAAGATTACATTTAGAGGGTGATGCTGAAGAACTAACGAAGAACGAACCTAAACGTGGATGAACTAGAGAAGGAAGGGGGTGTTGATCTGATATTAGGGGCACTAAACAATAGATACAAGATAGATAAACGAGTAGAACGGTTTAACAGCATACTAGATGTATTAAAAATAAGTAGACAGGAGAATGAAAGTGTTAAAGAATATGTGATTGTGATGAGATATGCAAAAATAATGGGTGAGGCAACGTGTCTTGGGATGAGTGAATGGGGAACAGACGTTAAATGGGCACATTTATTATATTCAGCTAATCTTTAGACATGGCATGAGCAAGTTATCATAGGAGGGTGTGGTGAAGGGGATTTAGATTATGAAAACATTAAGAAACAGATGTTAAGAATATTTGAAGAAAGAAAGAGTGAAAAAAGGGAACCTAAAGTAGATATAACAACTGGAAAAGAACAGATGTGGCTTGATAGGGAACATTGGGGTAATGAAGATAAAACTATGGGAGCAATATCAAAAAGAAGTATAGAAGAAACAAAAGAAGAAGTGAAATTCTATAAGTGTGGTTCGAAAGGACATAAGGATTGGCAGTGTACCAAGATTGGCATTACATGTTTTAACTGTAATCAAAAAGGACATATGGCAAAAGATTGTAAAGAATAAAAGAATTGTATGAAATGTGGACGGAAGGGACATGAGGTGCAAGTATGTAGAACATCAGAAATGAATATAACGAGGTGTAAGAAGTGTGGTAAGTGGGGGCATAAAGAAGAAGAATGTTGGTGGAATAAGGAGGAGAATAACAGAATGGTGAAAGAACAAAATGCAATTTTTTATAATACATATGATGAGAATGAAAATAATTATGATAGAAAATTGAGGCCATATTAGATACAGGAAGTAATAGTACAGTCATAGGTAGAAAATGACTAGAGGAAATATTGAGAAACTTAAGGGGAAGTGAGATCGAATGAAAAATAGAAGAGAAAAATTAATAAAATGTATAGATTTGGAGAATCAGACTATAGGGGGAGAAACAATTAGAAATACCAGCATAGCTTAATGGAAAGAAAATATACATAACAACAGATTATATAGATGAACGGAATATTCCGTGGCTGATAGGTAGAAAAACATTAGCTAATTAGGGGCAATATTAAATATCAATAACAATAATATATATTTAGAGACTATAGGTATAAAAATAACAGGGAGAATAGATAGTAGTGGACATATAAGATTACCAGTAATAAAACGAGTAAATAACACATGGTTTGGGATCGAACAGTGGTGGATGGAAAACAACAAGAGACATAACGAAAATTGATATTAAAACTGCATAAACAATTTGGATATTGTAGTAAGGGGAATTTAAACAACATAATTGACAAAGCATACGGGAATAATGACACATACAAAAGTAACAAACACATTCAACAACTTGTTACAGAAGTAATAACAAAATGTAAATCATGAAACATGTATAAACGAACACCTAGTAGGTCAGCTGTAGGGTTAGAGAAGGTACAATATTTCAATGAACTAGTTTCAATCGACATGGGTGAAATAGACGGAAGTCGTTTTCTGATTATGGTGGATGAACTCGCAGGATATATACAGGCAGCGTTGACAGAAGGTAAAAAGCCTACGGAAATGGTAGGAAAGATAATTGTTCGATGGATCTGCGTTTTTGGAGCACCAACAAAGATATTATCAGATAACGGGAGAAAATTTCAGAATGAGCAATGGAAGAGATGTGCGAGAAGAAGGGTATAATAACAAAAATTAATGTTTACGTTGGTCAGCCTATGGCAGAAATAAAATACCAAATAAAGGAGGGTACACAGCAAACAACTTAGTTTTTGGATGGTAAAGAGAAAAAGAAAGAGATAGTGAAGGAATAAACATGGAAGAAGGGTGGGAAGAAATGATAATATCACGAGAATGCACAATATAGAAGAAGAGCTTGGAAAGAAGTTATGAGTCTACAAGAAGAAAAAATAAGAATTGCATTGAGCAAAAATACAAGGGGTGTTCAAATTGAAGAAGTAAAAATAGGAGATTATGTGTATTATAGGAGAGAAAAAGATAAGAGATGGAAAGGGCCAGGAAAAGTGATTGGTATTGATGGAAAAACAGTGATTTTAAAACAAGGGGGTTCGATAAGATACACTCAAAGAGTACACATAATCATGTTACAAAAAGAAAAAGAGTGCATGGAAATTGGAGAAAGGACAAAATATAGAAGACATGGAGGAAGACCTAGATCCAGCAGATTATGAAGTAAAGAAAAGAGATAGAAATGGAAAAGAGAATGGTGTTCGTGATGATGAAGGTGACGACTATAAAGATGATAAGGATGATGATGATGACGATGACGATGACGATGACGATAACTATGGTATTGTTGCATGTGAACAAGGGGAAGACGATGAAACTGATGAAGAAAATAACTAGGAAGAAAGGAGAGATTTAAGTAGATTAAAGAAATGAGAAAGATAGAAGATGTATGAAAAAGAGACTGGCCAAGAAAAAAGGGTAGAGATAGTTAGCAGAGCAGGCAAAGTACATAGTAAAAAATGGAGCCAATAACCTGGACTAATTTGAAGGAGTTTGAGAAACATGAACAAATACAAGAAGAAAAGATATTATTAGTGAAAGTAGGGGACATGGAGGTAGTAAAAGCTAAAGAAAATGAAATAAAGAATTGGAGAGATAATGATGTTATGGAAGAGATAGATAAAGGAAGAAAAGGATTAAATACAAGATGGGTAATAACTGAAAAGGAAAAAAAACGGAGAAAAATATTGTAAGGCTCGTTTAGTTGTAAGAGGATTTGAAGAAAAAGGGAACGATGATGGGAATGAAACACTAACATGCGCAGCAGAAGCTCTCAAAATAACATTAGGAATTATCAAGAAAAATAATTGGACATGTAAATCAATCGACATCAAGGCAACTTATCTTCAAGGAAACAAAATGGAAAGAGAAGTTTATATCATACAACCAACAGAAGCTAACACGAACAGGTTGTGGAAATTAAAGAAAACAGTTTATGGTTTAAAGGATGCTGCAAGGGTGTGGTATTTAAGAAATTTTAGAACAACTAAAAGGATTATATGTAGTACACTAGAACCATCAATATTTACATGGAAGGAAAATGACAGTTTAATAGGCAAAATGGTACGTCATGTTGACGATATTTGCTACGGAGGAACTCACGAATTTGAAGCACAAATCATCACAAAATTAAAAGAACGATTGAAGGTAGGTAATCAGGAGTTTAAGAACTTTAGATACATTGGGGTACAAATAAACGATACAGGAGACACTAAAGAGTTAGAACAAAACAATTATAGGAAAATTTTAACAATACCAACTAAGAAACTATTTATTGGGATAGAGAATTAAATGAGAAGGAAAAAACAGAATATAGATCGGGAGTAGGGCAATTAAACTGGTTAGGACAGCAAACAAGGTCAGAAGTTAACTATCAGGTTAGTGTTTAGGAAAGAGAATGAAGAACGGAAGAACCAGTGATATGCGAAAGCTCATCAAAATAATGGAAAAAACAAGGGGTGAAGACAGACGGCTTGTATTGGGGAAATTAGATGGGAGGATAACAATTAAGGTATTCGCAGATGCATCTTTTAATGGTTTAGGTACAGGTGAATCACAAATAGGATACATAATAATAAGATAATGAGGGACATAAAGTACCAATTATCTGGAAATCAAAAGTAGCAAATAGGGTAGTGAGATCACCATTAGAGGCAGAAGCAATGGGTATGTGTGACGGTTTAGAAATGGGATTATATATCAAAAGATTATGAAAAGAATTAACTGGGGATGTGTATGTGAAATTAGTTGGGTATACTGACAGTAGTCATTAAGAGAGTGCTATTAAAGCCCATACAAATGTGCAGAGTAGAAGGTTACGTATTGATTTGGCAGTGATAAAAGAATTATTGAAAGAAGGAATAATTGAAGACATTTGTTGGATAAGTGGAAAAGACCAGATAGCGGATGGTCTGACAAAGGAAAGTGGGAATAAAAGAGGACTATATGAATATTTGAGGGAATAAGGGAATAACATTAGTGGGATAAGTGAGAGGAAAGAGAGTGGTGCGAGAGTGATGGATGCATCACAGATGTGATGTGTGGTCAAGTAAAATGTATTGTAATTGCGATGGCAATTGCAATGCATTGCTGTGACAGTTTTTTATGTGTATTTTCTTATTTCAGCATTTGATTGATTCCTATATAAGATATTAATGATTAACATTATAAAATAACTAAAGACTATTATAAAGAGTATTAAACCAAAGTGATAGAATTATATATTTGTTGGGAGTGACCAGTGCACAGGAGGCCTTCTGTTAGAGGATGCTATTTTGGTTATGGAACTACCAGTCTATATGTGTTGGTCTTAGTTTAAATTATTACAATGGGGTGTTATTATTTATATGTGAGGGACGGACAATATATCTTCTACGAGAACATACATAGATTATTGCATACTTTTTCTTTCTTTACTTTTCAATCTATATATATACATAATTTGTTTTTGCTTATCTGGGTTGGTTTGACTTGGATTATAAGGGGTATCTTTTGCGCTTATATTATTCTTTTATGACACATTTATTTGTGGTGGTTCAATAACAAAAATAGAACTATATTCGACATCCTGAAAAAAAATAAGATAAATATATATATATATATATATATATATATATATATATATATATATATATATATATATATATATATATATATATATATATATATATATATATATATATATATACTATATATATATATATATATATATATATATATATATATATATATATATATATATATGTATATATATATATATATATATATATATATATATATATATATATATATATATATATATATATATATATATATATATATATATATATATATAAAAAAATATATATATATATATATATGATATATATATATATATATATATATATATATATATATATATATATATATATATATATATATATATATATATATATATATATATATATATATATATATATATATATATATATTTATATATAGATATAAGTTTTCATATAGTAGTTGTACTTGTAATTGTACTTGGTTAGTAGTGCAAAGGAAGTATGTGGATGTGCTAAAGTAGGGAGTAAGAATGTTAACAGTGAATGGTGGAATGAAGAGGTGATGAAAGCGGTTAAAGGTAAAAAAGAAGCGTGGTTGAATGTACTAAAAGCAAATGATGAAGAATCAAAAATTAAGATGCTTGGAATTATATAAGGAGGAAAAAGAAATACTAAAAAGATGCATACGTAGGAAAACAAGAAGATGTGAGATGAACAGGTTGGATGGAGGAAAAATGTGGACTCACAAAGGGAATAGGAAGCTCTTCTGGAAAAGAAGCGCGAAAGGTTAAGAATGAGAATAAGGGGAATCTGCTTAGAATAATGAATAGGGATGGTGCCTTTGTAACTGATGAAATGGATGTGAGAGGAGTGTGGAAAGAACACTTCGAAAATCTGCCCAATATTAACAGTAATGAAGAGGTGATAGTGAATGTGTGTGGGTTTGATGGTGCAAGAAGGAATAGGTATTTTGGGGATGAGGTTATTAGTAGGAGGAGGTAATGGGTAGAGTGAAAAGTTGAAGAATGGTAAATCTGCAGGTATAGATGAAATTACTGGTGAAATGATCAAGAACAGGCGAGATGGTGATTGATTGGATTTGGAGCTGTGTAATAAAGCGTTTATAGAGGTATAGTTCAAGGGATTGGAGGGGCGGTAATATTACCCTTATATAGAGGTAAGGGAGATAAGGGGAGCTGTAGAAATTATAGGGGAATAAGTTTATTGAGTATTGTAGGGAAGGTATATGCTGGTATTTTGGTCGAAAGAGTGCGTCGAGTGACTGAAGGACTGATTGGTGAAGAACAAGGTGCGTTTAGGAGTGGTAGAGGATGTGTGGATCAAATCTTTACATTGAAACAAATGATTGAGAAAATGAGGGAGAAGAAGAATAAATTGTATTTAGGTTTTATGGATTTGCAACAGGCGTATGATAGAGTTAATAGGAATAAATTTATTGCAGGTGTTAGTGATATATATGGTGTTGGTGGTAGGCTTCTGAATGGAATCAAAAGTATGTATGACGATAGTGAAGCGTGTGTAAGAATAAATGGTGTCAATGGTGATTGGTTTAGGATTAACAGTGGAGTAAGACAGGGTTGTGTTATGTCTCCTTGGTTATTCAATTTGTATATGGATGGGGTTATGAAAGAATTCGAGGTGGGGATGGCAGGAAATGGTGTTAGAATGGTGGAGAATGGAGATGAGTGGAGGGTGCCCTACCTATTATATGCGGATGATTTGGTTCTGTGTGGCGAATCTGAAGAAAGTTTGAGAGGATTGGTAGAGAGATTTGGCAGGGTGTGTAAAAGGAGGGGCTTGAAAGTAAACGTGGATAAGAGTAAGATTATGGTTGTGAGTGAGGACACTCCTCAGTGTGAAGTTATGTTAGATGGTGAGCAGCTGGAACAAGTGTCTGAGTTTAAATATTTAGGGTATATGTTGGATGAGAAGGGAACGGACGAAGCAGAGTGTAGTAGGAAAGTTGTGTATGGCAGGAAGGTGGCTGGTGCAATTAAATCGTTGGTGAATGTAAAGGGACTAAGTCTTGAGTGTGCTAGGGTTTTACATGAGGTATGTTGTTACCGGTGTTATTGTATAGTAGTGAGACTATGGTCTGGAATAAGAAGTATAGATCTAAAGTTCAATGTGTTCAGATGGACAATCTTAGGGGTGTGCTAGGTGTGAGAAGAATTGATAAAATGTATTAGAGAGTGGTGTGGTGTGAAGAAAGGGGTAAATGAGAGAATAAATGAAAGTATGTTGAGATGGTTTGGTCATATGGAAAGGATGAATGATAGTCGGTTGGTTAAGCGGATGTATAGTGGCGAGTGTGTTGGGAACCGACCGGCTGGGAGACCGAAGAAAAAGTGGATTGAGTCAGTAAACGAATGTTTGAAGGAGAGTGTGAGCTTGGTAGAGGCGAGAAGAAGGTGTATAACAGGGTGAATGGCGGGGGGTGTGGGGGTATGGTTGTGGCCCACCTGGGCAAGGATGAACCCTTACTTTGACGATCTACCATAGTGAGGGTCCATCGCTGTCCCATGAAGCTTTAGGGTGGATTTTCTGACTGCGATGGGTTCCCACTAATTAATGGTACGGAGGGGCGGTAGGCTGGGCTTTCTTTTCGACTTGTGTCATGTTCTTCAACTGCTTTTGCGCACCTCACTCCCATTCTTGGGAAAATATAAGGAAGATGAAGAAGAAGAATATATATATATATATTAGTATTTTATTTATTATAATATCTTAACAAACAACTGATTGATATCCATATCAGGGGTAATCATATTATTATTATTATTATTATTATTATTATTATTATTATTATTATTATTATTATTATTATTATTAATTATTATTATTATTATTATTATTATTATTATAATATATATATATATATATATATATATATATATATATATATATATATATATATATATATATATAGTATATATATATATATATATATATATATATATATATTAAAAGAAGAAAAAAACTTTCCCTAAAGAAAGTTTTTCTGAAATGTGTAAAAAGAGTAGTTGAGTGAACTGCTCACTCCAAAATGAGGATTAGTCTAGCCTAATAAACTTAAATATCAAGAAAAATAAAGAAAGCTCACCATTTATTTAAATAAAATAGCTTAAAACACAGATTTCCAAGTTTTTTAAGCTTGGATAGATGCCTTTTTCGTTAAAGGCTTGATTTAGTTAAAATAAACGTAGTTGTTAGTTCCTAGTTTTGGCCAAGATTTAGAATGCCATCCAAAAAGTGCTGCTCTAAAACTTAAAGTAAGGTATGGGGATTTAAAGGTTAGAGGTGTATTAGAATAAAACAGAATAGATAGAATATACCTAACAACTAGTCCTGCTAAAGTCAGAATATAAAGTTAGGACCAGCTTGGAATAGAAACCTCAACCTAAGCTTTCTCAGAACAATTCCTCTATCAATAATACGGCAAGAAATATATTAGGCCTAGACTAGAACAAATGTTAAAACTTAAAAAAAATACTTTACAGAATCGTGTTCTTTACAAAGTTTAATATGTAAATCAACAAAATAGCTCAATGCTACAAACAAGCTTGCAGCTATATCCTTTCACTGCTAGCCTAATTGACTTTTTTTCTTAAGTGCTCTCGTTTTATTTTTCAAAAACAAATTTTGGCTGTTGCCTAACAAAAAATATATTACCAAAGCCAAGAAAGTCTCCAAACCATAGTGTAAAATACAGAGGGACAAGATATATTCTTAAATTTTTGTAATTTTTAAAATTCCCTAGTTCAATCGAAAATAATTCATAGCAAAAGAGGAAAGTTTGATACAGGAATAAAATTGCAGTATTGCAGCCAATTCCTCAAACCCCGATTTTTTTTTTCTTCAAAAAAATCAAACACCAATTACTAGAATGCTCCTTTCCCGATATATTCCTGATCTCTGCCATTCTAATGAAGGTATAAGCTTTATTTGTGTTCTTAATATGGAATAACTAAGATGAACAGTCTGAAAATATATCAATAAAAAGTTCTCCAAAAAAAATTAATTTATTTCCAATTTCGAAAGAACTTCAGTTATTTTGCACAAACCTTTTAACAACGACATCTCACTATCTCTAAAATTTTTGAAGCTTCAAACCAGAAACAGATTTGGAAAGAACTTCAATGTAAAAGCATAGGATAAATATAGTAATGAAATGTATTTATAAAAGTCTGGATAACGGTATTCGAGTGTCGGGATTTCGGGGAAACTGATTATCTAATCCTTATTTTAGAAAATATTTTTTTAAGTTTAATTTTAGTCTTATAAGAAACTTTTAAGGTACAAATAAAAAAAAAATGAGTAAATTTAAATTTATTGCATAAAACATGAAAAGATCATAAATCTTTCTACAGCATTACTCGACAACTTTCCCAATTTTGTTGTGAAAAGTGAATTTAAATTTCACTTGTAATCAGTACTTGGTAACTTACAACAGGCAGACAAACCAGTTATTCGAGTTTCTTACAAAATATTTTGATACTATGATAAAAGCCAACAACCTTCTGCGCACGTGACATTTTCAACCATCAAACGGATCTGAAGATTTCGTAACTTCAAAAATAATATATTATAATGTAACAAAGTTACATACCTATAAAGAGGCAACATTAAAAATCATTCCAATTTTATATTTGTGAAAAGTTATAATAAAAAACATTAAAAACAATAAAGTTTAATCTACTTACACAATAGTTTGTTAACTTTCATTCATTTATTCTCTACCGAAAAATTAGGATAAAAAACTTTAAAATAATATATTTTCAAAGTAACCAAATTTTTAACGCAAAGTTTTCAATATATAATAAACAATAATATATTCTCCTAACATAGACGACATTTTTTAATAGATTGTTGTAGCAATATACATTTACAACATTCTTAAAGTTAATTACGGTAATTATTGTTCTTTAGGGACACGAGTACGCCCGTTACTCAATTCCTGTTCTTCATTAACAAAGAGAATAATTTTGTTGTTATAAGATACATTAAATTCTTATTCCTTCTTTTCAGCGATTTTTATTATAGCCAAGTTTACAGTTTATAGGATTTTTAGACACTTCCCAATATCAACCACAACACTGCAACACCTTTATTATCCAATCAATTATATATATATTTTCTGGAAATAATAGCCATTACCATATGCTCGTCTTGATACTTTGCTATCTTGCTTAACATTTTATCATCATCACTCTGGTCTATGCTGGTATCTCGAGGATGATAAGGAAACATTGTTATTTCTTCCAGAGGCAAATCTAAATCACCACTTATTACGAATTATGAGCTTTCCAGTTCCTCACTTAAAGGTCTCTATTAGGCTGGTAAAGAGGCAAGTTTATGTATTTCCATTAAGACTAATCTTCCAGATTTGTTTTATAATAATCAAAATCATCGTTCTTGTCTCTATCATTAGAGTACCTTTAATATTCCGTTTGCAATGGAATTTCTATATTCATATTTATCGATTTCTTTACTTCTTGTTCGTTCTATGCCTTAAGTATTTAATTATTTCCGCCTTGTCACAGAACATGATAATTAGTCGTCTGTTATGCGTGTTAGTTTGCGATTATTACGTAATTTGCAATGGGGTTGTAAATGTGGATGTGAGTTACCAGATGAATTTTTAAGCTATCTTTGCGAATACATTCATAGCTGCACTCAGAACATCTAAATAATTTCGTATTGCTATGAGTTAGCAGATGTGTTTTTAAGTGAACTTTCTGATTACATTCATAGCTGCACTCATAACATTTAAATAATTTCGAATTGCTGTGAGTTAGCAGATGACGTTTTAAGTAACGTTTGTTATTACATTCGTAGTTACAATCAGAACATTTAAATAATTTCAATTTTTTTTTTTTTTTTTTTTTTTTTTTTTTTCTTTTTTCTTTTAGTTTTTACCTTTTAATGCGCAGGCGAACCTCGGGCCTAAGCGCATATGGTTGTCCCGGCAGGTTCTTTAACAACCAAGAACCATTCTCAGTATTCTGGCGCTCTGTCGTATTATAATGGAGCTCATCTCCAACGTTGTTACTTCCACCGGTAGTCTTTCAATATATTGTATTAAGCTTTTTTTTATCATTCTTTTACTGAATAACCTCTGCTCTATCAATGTCATTCCACATTCCTTGTAATGAGTATTTCAGAGTTTGGTACTTCACTTCCTTTTCAGTTTCATATGCTGATACCCTGCCGTCCCATGGAATCCTATCTCTATAATGTATGCCTTTCTTTCTCTTTTATCTTTTACAACAATATCCGGTTTGTTATGTCTTATAGGTACATCTGTGGGAATGCTATAGTCGTATAGTATTAGTGCGTGGTTATTTTCTTCTATTGCATTTGGGTTGTGTTCCCAATATTTGGATGCTTCTATTGTTATTTTGTATTTTTCACAAATTCTAAAATGGATTAATTTGCATATTGTATTATGTCTTTCGGTGTATGTCTTGCGTTGGAGAAGTGTGTCACAGCTTGATAATATATGGCTAACTGTTTCCGGTGATACTTTACACATTCAGCATTTGTTGGAATCTCTTTCTCTTTCTCTATCTCTCTCTTGAACCAATTGGTTCATACTTCTAAGTCCTATCCCTACAATTGTTCTTTCATCTTCTTTTCTTAGATTACCCCTGCATACTGCTTCTATCGATTTTTCTTTATCTATATACACTTGTTCTATAATATTTTTGTATTCCTTTGCAAATGCATGCTCCTTCCAATTATTTTCATGTTTTTTCCTTCTTGCTTTTCTGTGCTCATTTCTTAGGTGTTTCATCTTTTCCTTCTTTGTCATTCCTTCTGTTGTTGGATCATCGTTAGGGATATCATACTTCCGTAGGTAATCTCTTTTTTTGGCTGTTAAAGATGTTCTCATCGCTTTCCCTGTTTCGTGCTCCTTCACCCATCTGATGAATTTACTATCACTTTCTTCAATATAGGTTGTTAATCCAATCACTTCCTCTCTATATATTGCATCTATTTCCTGAAGTCCCATTCCACCTTGATCCCTGGGGACATACATTCTTGCCAGGCATTGGTTCTTATATGTCAATTTATGGGCGTGGAGCATTTTTCTCGTCTTAATATCTAGTTTGTTTAAATCTTCTTGGAACCAATCAATTATTCCAAACCCATACGATAATACCGGTACTGCCAATGTTCTTACTGCTTCGACCTTAAATTTGCATTTTAATTCAGATTTCAATATTAGTTTCAGTCTCTTCTCATATTCCTTCATCAGCTTTTCCTTCATTTTCTTATGTTCTATTTTTTCATTTTCTTCTATCCCGAGATACTTATAGGTGTCTTCCTGTTCTAGTTGTCTAATGATCTGGTCTTCTATTCTGATATTTCCACTGTCAATTCTTTTTCCTTTCTTCAACTCCAGAAACGCGCATTTATCTAGTCCGAACTCCATTTGTATATCACTTGAGAACTTCTTAACTACCTCTATCTGTTCAATTGTTTGTTGTTTGTTTGGGGAGTATAGTTTGATGTCATCCATGTAAAATAAATGCGAGATGTTTTTTCCTTTCTTTTCATTTCTTGATCCTATTCTATATCCATTATGCAAGTTATTTATCAATGAACTCAGTGGGTTCAACGATAGTACAAACAACAATGGGGATAAGGAATCCCCTTGGAATATTCCTCTCCTTATTTTTACATCATTTATTTGTATCGTACCATTTTCGTGATGCAGTTTAATATTGATCTTCCATATTTGCATCACTTTTTCCATAAACTCTCTTATCTTATTATTGATTTTATAGATTTTTAATACCTCTTTGATCCATGAGTGCGGCACACTATCATAAGCTTTCTTATAGTCAATCCAAGTCATGCTTAAGTTCTTCTGTCTTTGTCTGCTGTCTTCTAGGATCATTTTATTTATTAATAATTGATCTTTTGTCCCGTGGCTTCCCTTACTGCATCCTTTTTGTTCTTCTGCTATTATATTATTTTCTATTGTATGTTTGTATATTCTTTCTGTAAGAATTGCTGTTAATATTTTGTATATAGTTGGTAGACAAGTAATTGGTCTATATTTCCCTGGGTTTTGTGTTTCCCCTGTTTTAGGGATAAGGACTGTTTCTCCTTTGGTCATCCACTCAGGTATTTCAGCTGTTCCGTTCAGAATTCTGTTGAAGCACTTTGTTAAAGGTTCTCTTAGTACTGTAATTTTTTTAGCCATATATTTTGCACCATGTCTGGTCCAGGTGTTTTCCAGTTACTGGTACGTCGTATCATTTCCATCACTTCCCTTTCGGTTAGTGGTTCAAATTCCATCTCATTAATTTCTTCTATTTGGGGATTCCTTCTTGTTGTTTCTATCCATTCCGCCTCTTCATTATGTGTTCGTTGGTCTTCATATATACTCCTCCAAAAGGCATCAAGTCTGTCTCTTTCAGGTGGTTTATCAACTTTTATATTTTCACCTCTCAACTCTCTATAAAACTTTCCTTTATCTGTCTGGTACATTTTGTTTTGTCTTTTTCTTTGTTCTTCTTTCTTGTATGAGCTTAATCTTTTTGCTTTTGCTGCTAATTCTAGTTTTCTGCTGCTGATTGCGTGTGTTACTCGATTTCTGCCCCTGCTTCTTCTTATCATATTTTGTGCCTGTCTGATTTTAATTTCTATTGTGAGGTTTCCTTCTTCGTATTCTTTTATTAGTGATATTTCTTTTCTAAGTCTCGCTATGTCTCTCTCTAATCTAATTTCCCATGACGGTTTTTGTTCCTTCTTTCTTCCATTTGATCTATTTTTCTCAAATATTCTCCCTCCCATCAAATCTGTTATTGCTCTTGCTGTTGCATAATATAACCTGTTCACTTCTGAGATATCGCATCTCTCAGGTAGTAATCTTGGTAATACCCTGTTTGCTATTCCGGCATATTTATTTATTTTCATCCAATTATCTATTTTATTTATTCCTTTTCTATCTTCCATGTTGGTATTAATATCTTCATCTCTATAGTGTGCTATTTTGTTTATCATCTCTTCTTCCTCCTGCATTCTTTCTCGTTTTCATTTCTATCATTTTCAATAATCTCTTCATCACCTTGTTCCTCTGTTTCTTCATAGTGGCTTCCTGTATCTGAATCATTATTACTTTCATTATCTGTTCTGTTCATTATTTCTTTGTTTAGGATTTCAGCAGCCTCTGATATTTCTTCTCCTACTATCTCTGTCTCATCCAGCTCCCCATCTATTAACTCTTCATTATCTGTCATTTTATTTTGTTCTTCTAAACTTTTCTCTGTATTTTTTCCAGTTTTTATTCTATTCCCTTGATATAGTGTCTCTTTACTTTTCTGTTTAATATCTCCGATCATTTCTGGTGTGATCTGAATTTCATTCTTAATTCTCTCCTTTGCTCTACGTTCTATTTCCTTCAGGTCTTCATTTGTAGGTAACGTAGCTTTTCTTTTTTTTATCGCTCCTTGATTCCTTTCTTTATTAAAGTTGAGGATGGCCTGTTTAAGGTACCTTTCTTTCTACCCCCGTATATTTCTTATTAAACTCGTATTCCATTATATCATTTGCACCAATTATTTCATTATCCACAACATATTTCCAGAAGTCCGTTTTACCTTCCTCTTCGGGTATTAACATACCTATGTAATAGCTTTCCATTAAGTATTCGTTCTTTTCCTTTGTCCATTCCCATTCACCTTCTTCCTCCATTTTGTTCATCTTCCCCACGTATTGATCTACTTCCTCCTCAATTTGTTTTATCTGTTCGTGTGTTATCGGGGTCTTTTTATTATTTATATTGGTTGCAATACTGGCAAATCTCGCATCCGGTATTCTTTCCAGTTTGATTTTATCTATTTCACCTCGTTGTTCCAACATATTTCTCGTTCGTTTAGTTGTTCCTTTTTTGGGGAACATCTTGTGTCTTCCGTATGTTACGCACCAGAATATCTCTTTTTTTTTCTTCCACCGTATATTCCAATCTATCACCACCTCTACGGTTGTAGGGGTTGCATCTTTTTTTTGGATTTTTGGTTGTTTTGATGAGTCGGGAGAAGTCTTAGGCCTCTCTGACGATTCATCAGGTGGAAGTGGGGTATTAGGTGTTAAAATCCCACACCTTACTGGTGTATTTTTTCTATTTCCGGGGAGGGATAATTTGATTTGCTCATCAGAGCTCCGTCCCCCCTCATCTCCCTCTAAAAATGGGGTAGGGCCGGCACCAGGTCTTCCGAGTTCCTGGCACTTAATATTTTTATTTTTTTCTGCCATGGATAGTTTCCAGTAATATCCACCACATATTGTGGCTTCATGTCTACTGCCTTTTCGCAGGAAGACACATCTGGGGCGGTATATCTTCCGCCTCACCGTGTCTCCCTGGGCCCCCCCGCGTCGACAACGCAGACAGTTCTGTGAGTTAGCAGATGACGTTTTAAGTCACTTTTCAAATTACATTCATAGTTACACTCAGAACATTTAAATAATTTCAAGTTGCTGTGAGTTAGCAGATGAGTTTTGAAGGTACTTTTGTGATTACCTTCGTAGCTGCACTCAGAACATTTAAATAATTTCTGCTGTGAATTTCTGAATTGCTGTGAGTTAGCAGATGAGTTTTTAAGCTACTTTTAAGCTTACATTCATAGCTGCACTCAAAACATTTAAATAATTTCAAATTGCTGTGAGTTACAAGATGACGTTTTAAGTCTCCTTTCCGATTACATTTATAACTGCAATGGGCACACTTAAACTTTCTTTTTTCATGTGTCTTTAAATGGGTTGTCAACTCATCTTTGATTTCAAAAGTAAAATTACAGTATCTGCAACTAAGGCAATCCTGACCACTCTCTTTAATGGCTTTATCAAAAGTTACTGACGTTAAAGGTCTGTTTCCAGAACTTGTCACTTTGGAACCTTGTTCACTTTGATCAGCGACACCAATGAGGGTCTGTAGAAACAAAATTTACCAATAATTGAAAACCTAAATTTACGAGGGTAACTCTTTATAAAAAAATTAAAATATTTCAAAAAAAAGAATCTTAATAATGATTTGTTATATTATAATAGCTTTTTGCATGATTTTTGCAGAAAAGAAGCAGAAGAATATGACGCAACTCGAAAAGAAAGTCCAGCAATACCACCCCCTTTATACCTTTTAGTGAGAACTCGTCGAAGTCAGAAAATCCACCCTAGAGCTTCACGGGACCGCGACGGGTCCTCGCTATGGCGTCTCGTCAAGGTGGGGTTCATCCCTTGACCCAGATGGGATACAACCATACCCCATCGCAAAACCCTGCCACTCACTCCTATTATGGACCTTTCTTCTCGCCTCTGTCAAACTCACATTTCTCTCCTGCAGTCATTCCTTTACTGTCTCAATCCACTTTTTCTTCGATCTCCCAGCCGGTCGATTTCCTCGATTTCCAGCACGCTCACCACTATACATTCGCTTAACCAGCCGACTATCATCCATCTTTTCCACATGACTAAACCATCTCAACGTACTTTCATTTATTCCCCCATTTACCCCTTTCTTCATAACACATAACTCAACAATATGTTCATTCCTCATTTTATCAATTCTTCTCACACCTAACACGCCCCTAAGATTGTCCATCAACTTTCCTACTACACCCTGCATCATCCATTCCCTTTTCATCCAACATATTTCCTAAGTATTTAAACTCAGACACTTATTACAGATGCTCACCATCTAACATAATATCACACCGAGGGCTGTCCTCACTCACAACCATAACCTTACTCTTATACATTTACTTTCAAAACCCTCCTTTTACACACCCTGCCAAATCTTTCTACCAATCCTCTCAAACTCTCTTCAGGTTCTCCACACAAAACCAATCATCCGCATATAATAGGTGAGGCACCCCACTTATCTTCATTTTCCATCCTTCTTACATCACTTCCACACTCATCTCTAATTCTTTCATAACCCCATCCATATACAAATTGAATAACCAAGGAGACATGACACATCCCTGCCTCATTCCGCTATTAATATAAAATCAACCACTTTCGACTCAATTTATTCTTACAAACGCCAACTACCATCATACATACTTTTGATTCCACTCAGAAGCCTACCACCAACACCATATATCACTAACACCTGCCATAGAGCTCCCTATTAATCCTATACGCCTATTGCAAATCCATAAAACCTAAATACAATTTATTCTTCTCCCTCATTTTCTCAATCATTTGTTTCAATGTAAAGATTTGATCCACACATCCTCTACCACTTCTAAACGCACCTTGTTCTTCAACAATCAGTCTTTCAGTCACACGACACACTCTTTCGACAAAAATACCAGCACATATCTTCCTTATAAACTAATTCCCCAATAATTCCTACAGTTACCCTTATCCTCCTTACCTTTATATAAAGGGCACTATTACTGTGCTTTTCCAATCCCTCAGAACTATACCCTCCATAAACGCTTTGTTACACAACTTCCAAATCTAATCAATCACCATCTCGCCTCAGTTCTTGATCATTTCACCAGTAATTTCATTTAAACCTGCAGATTCACCATTCTTCAACTTTCTCACTCTTCCCATTACCTCCTCCTTACTAATGACCTCATCCTCAAAATACCTATTCCTTCTTGCACCATCAAACCTACACAGATTCGCTATCACCTTTTCATTGCTGCCAATGTCATGCAGATACTCGAAGCCAATTTCAAGCAGATTTTCGAAGTGTTCCCTCCACACTCCCCTCACCTCCATTTTATCAGTTACGAAAGCACTACTCATATTCATTATCTTAAGCAGATTCCCCTTATTCTCATTCTTAACCTTTCACGCTTTCTATTCCCTTGTAAGTCCCCATTCATCCTTCTTCCAAACTATTCCTTTACCTCTTTTTTTTCTTGTACTTATGCATCTTTTAGTATTCCTTTTTTCCTCCTTATATAATTCCAAACATCTTTCTTTTGAAACCTCTCATTGGCTTTTAGTACATTCAACCACGCCACGTTTTTACTTTTAACCGCTTGCATCACCTCTTCATTCCACCACTCACTGTTAACATTCTTACTTCCTACTTTAGCATATCCACATACTTCTTTTGCACTACTAACAATCGCTTCCTTCATTTGCTTCCAGATTTGTTCAGTTTTAACTTGTTCGCATTCAACTGATTTACTCGCGAGTGCTCTTAAATACTTATCCTTATTATCTTGTTCACTTAACTTCTCTCTCTTAATTCTACCCACTTCCTTCCGTATCACCTTCTCTCCATCCAAGCTCCCACTAACTTAATGTTAAATAAAACAACATAATGATCCAATAATCCCATTCCTAACCCTCATTGAGTTAACATCCAACACATACTTCAACATCTTCTTTACTTACACAAAATCAATCATATTTTTCACTTCGTACCATCTCTACCTACTCCAACTCTAGTATACTTATGAATACCCTTGTTTTTAAAGAAAGTATTACTTACACACATACCTCTCTCCTTACAGAAATCAATCACCTTCCTATCATTCCCATTTTCTCCCGACACCCCAAATTCACCCGTTATACCATCCCTTTTTTAATCACCTATCCAATCATTTAGGTCATCCAACACAATCAATCTGAAGCTCCTACTCACCCCATCAAAAACATCATTCAGATTATCCCAGAAAATCGCACTTTTCAACATTACCCTCACATGAACCATATGTCACAACCACACATACCTTGACCTTTTCAAAATTAAATTTAACTATGAATTCAAGTACTCACACAAAATCTAACATAGCTCTGTACCACAAGTCACTCATCAGAATTGCAACTCCTTCTCTCCCTCTCTCATTTCCTTTCCACACCAGCACATACACATTTCACACCACCACTCATTTTCACATTTTCACCGTTTCCTTTCATCTTTGTTTCAGTCACAAAGAGCAAATCAAATTTTCCCTTTCTAAATACATTCCATGTACCCATACGATTCATACATTTTCGCCGAAAGGTAAAAGGCAGCTTACGGCGATCATGACCTTCTCCGTGGTATGCAATAGCATTCCTGGCAAAAGATAAGTGGTGGGAAGCCAACCCAACTACCACTGTTCCTTTAGTCGCCTTCTATAACACACCTAACATATGTTATGGGCAATTCTTTCTCCCCCACACATAGGGATATAAGGGATAGGGATATCTGTAAGATGTTGTCTAGAAGAGGGGTGTGGATATAAGTATGTGCATATGATATGTGGATAAAAGGTGGTGTCTGTAAGATGATGTCTGAAGGATGAGGGTGGATATGGACCCAGAAAAGAAAGGCGAACCATTTGGCACTGGAATGTCATGAGAGACTCTACATACCATAAGCCAAATGGGAGGTAATTTCATCGCTGCGAGTATGCGCGCTACTCTATATATTATATATCTAATATATATATATATATATATATATATATATATATATATATATATATATATATATATATATATAATATATATATATATATATATATATATATATATATATATATATATATATATATATATATATATATATATATATATTATATATATATATATATATATATACGGTAGTGATGGGACGATTAATCGTCATCGTCATCGGCAAAAATCGGCATATTTTTTTCAATCGTCATCGTCATCGGCAATTTTTGCCGATTATTTTCCCGATTAATTGAAAAATAATAAGAATAAATATTAAACTCAATAATATATATATATATATATATATATATATATATATATATATATATATATATATATATATATATATATATATATATATATATATATATATATATATATATATATATATATATATATATATATATATATATATATATATATATATATACACCCATTTGATTATGGTATGTATGACATTCCAGTGCCTAATGGTTCGCCTTTCAGTTCTGCGTTCATATCCACACTCATCCTCCAGACAACATCTTAGAGACACCATCTTTTATCCACATATTATATACACATACTTATATCCACACCCCTCTTCTAGACAACATCTTACAGACATCCCTATCCCTTATATCCCTATGTGTGGGGGAGAAAAATTGCCGACATCGTATGTCCTGCGTGTCGTAGAAGGCAACTAAGTGATGGTGGTAGTTGGGTTGGCTGCCCACCAACTCTTATCTTTTGCCAGGAATGCTAATGCATGGCTCAGAGAAGGTCGTGATCGCCGTAAGCGGCGTTCTATCTTTCTGCGAAAATGTATGAATCGTATGGATACATGGAATGTCAGAGAAATAAATGTTGAGGAGAAGAGAGAGGTGATGGATGTATTTAGAAAGGGCAAATTTGATTTGCTAGCTGTGAGTGAAACAAGAAGGAAACGGTGAAAATGAGTGGTGTGAAATGTGTTTGTGTTGGTGTGGAAGGAAAGGAATGAGAGGGATAGAAAGATTTGCAATTCTGATAAAATCAACTTAATGATAAACTATGAATTTTATTGTGTGCTAAATTCTAAAGGGTTAAGGCCCAAGTTTGATATAAGAGAGTAAAAGTATGTGTGGTTGCATTATAGTCCATCTGAGGGTAATGTTGAAAAGTGCGATTTCAGATGAATATTCATTTTAGATGAGAATAAATAAAATTCAGTTATTTATCTGTATCTGCCCACCTAAGGATTCTTTTTAACAGTTTCACCTCCACTTACAGTCAGAGCCCTATTCAAGGAGGGGTGTAGTACGCTCAAAAGTTCACTCTCTAGCCCAAATAAGCACTGACGCAGGCTTTAAAGTGAGGAGATTTAATTCAACAGGACATACAGAAGATGGAAGAGAATTCCACAGAACAGAGGTGGCGGGAAAGAGGAAGCACCACAGCGAACTGCCTGGAATTACCAATATCAACACATATACAGCAGCTCTTGTGCTACGAGGGCGTCGTAAAGGTGGTGGTACGCAAATGATATGTTTCCTCGAGCACTTGCCACTGGGGTGTCTATAGAATAGAATAAAGCACCAACAGATCAGTTTATAAGCCTTTCGGCCTTTGACTCGACCCTATCCAAAAGCCAGGTAAAACCAGAGCCCCCCCCCCCGTTATGAAAGCACAGTACCCCACAAAAGAGGGGGATGGCACCCTTGGCAAGCAGACGCTGAGAAGAAGGAAAAAAGTCTCGCAGTCTAAACAGAACTCCCAGTTTCTTTGAGGCCACCCTAGCAACCGTTGTGATGAGGTTTCCAAGACATTTTTTTTGTTTATGTTAAGGCCAAGGATGTTTATATTGTCAACAGGAGAGACGAGAGAACCGTCGAAAGAGATAGGAAAGTTAGAGTGCGTTTATAGAAGGAGATTTGCAGAAGTTGGGTTTTAAGAATTGAATTTGTGTTTAGAGAAACCCCATCGGAAATTCTATCAGATCAGGAAGATGAATGGGAAAGATTAAGACAGGCAATTCTAGAAGTAAAGAGGGAGCAGAATTGATGAGTTGAAGAATGAAGTATCGAGTCATCGGCATATGCGTTAATAGATGATAAAGGTGCAGGTGAGATCATTAATGAAAACTAGGAATAAAGTAGGAAATAAGACAGAACCCTGAGGAACACCACTATTGACAGAAAAAGAAGAAATCGCCCCATCAACAACAGCCGACATTGAGCGATTTGAAAGAAAGCTAGACATAATTAAGCAAAAAAGAGGAAACCCAAAGGAGGAGAGCTTGGAAAGCAGCAACGCGATGCCATATGCGGTCAGGTGCTTTGAATATGTCAAGCGCCACCACGCAAGTCTTTCGAAGAGCCTAAGAGCCGAGGACCTTAAATAAGTCAGAAAAAATAGGAAAGAAGATCATAGAAGAACCTCGAGCGCTGAAAGCCCGTACTGGCTATCGGAAAGAAAGGAATGGGATTTCCAGATAATCTAAGAAGTATGAGAGTTGAGAAAGGGTTTCAGATCTTAGATAGAATACAAGTGAGCTAAAGCTCGATAGTTAGAAGGATCAGGAGGCTTCCTTTTTCGGAATAGATTGGACATATGCGAGCTTCCAACACTGACGGAAAATGCTAGTATTGAGACATAGGGAGTATAGTTGAACGAGGGGCGAGTTCCTCAGGCTTACCCTCAAAACACGGGAGGAATGCCATCTGGGCCACCCGTCTTCCTATCCTTCACAGATTTCAGGGGCCTACCCGATCAACTATAATCACAGGCAAAGACATAGGACACCTGAGAGGAGAAGGAGAGGAAGAAAATGCCAGAATCGTCTAGGGTTGAGTTAGGGGAATATAGGAGGCCGAAGAGATTGGCCTTTTCAGTTGGAGATTTAACAACAAAACCATCAGAGGAAAGGGAGATTTACAGAAGTTGCTAGAGATGTTTTTGCCAAGAGGCCAGAAAGATTTGTCAGTAGGAGAACCAAGGAAGTTAGCGCACTTTCGTTTGATGAAAGCCCGCTTTGCTTGTCGAAGAATATCCCTAAAACGATAACTAATTGAATGAAAATTGAGAGTGATTGGAGAACGAAATTTTCCACCCCCGATACACTGTCTCTAGCCTGAATGGCCAGAACAAGCACGATCGGACCATGGTTAATGAGGAGAGAAAGACTTAGTTGAAGAAGGAATGAACTTGTCGGTCCATCAACGATTACAGCTCCCTCATTATCTTTTAAATTTTTATACATCTATCATTATTCTAACTGAGGTTGCCAATTTGCTATCATCTGCAAACTTGGAAACCTTACATTAAGTCCCTGGTATAAATATTTTATACAAAGAACAGCCACTGACCTAAGAAATCGTTACGGACCACAAACATGTCCTCATTTCCATTAATAAATACTTTTCCTTATACATTAATTATTATTATTATTATTATT
>JABUQX010143434.1:0-28247 GCA_015478945.1 Trachelipus rathkii | reverse complement strand
CATACAGTAGTTCTTTTTGTAAGACCTATAGTAGGTCATGAAATATGGTTCAAAATATTTGAATGAAAAAATGAAAATTGGAATATAGCATGAATATTGCAACTCTTGTAACTGTTTACCTGAGGGACAACAGTCTTTAATTTGAATATAGGACGTAAGACAGTGACCTACTGAAAATGACCAACATGTCTGTATATCCTACGTATTTTTTTTTTGTTGTAGGACCTATAGTAGGTCCTGAAATTTGGGCCAAATATTTAAATGAATATTAAAATTATAAAATAGCATCAAAATTACAACTCTTGTAACTTTTTATCTGAGGGGCAACATTATTTAGTTTGACTATAGAATGTAACACAGTTACCTACTAAATGACCAACATGTCTGTATATCCTACGTTTGTTTGTAGGACATCGTAGGTCCTGAAATGTGGGTCAAAATATTTGAATGAAAATACGAAAATTGGAATATAGCATCAACATTGCAACTCTAATAACTTTATACCTTTATAACTTTATAACTTTATACCTAGGGGCAACAGTGACCATCATAAGAGGAAAAACGTGTCTGTATATGCTACCTTTTCTGTAGTACCCATAGTAAGTCCTGTAATATGGGTCAAAATATATGAATGAAAATATAAAAACTGGAAAATAGCATCAACATTGCAACTTTTGTAACTTTTTTCCTGAGGGCCAATAGTCTTCAATTTGACTATAGGATGTAACACAGTGACCTATTGAAAAGGATCAACATGTCTGTAAATCCTACATTATTTGTAGGATCCAAAGTTGTTCCTGAAATATTGGTCAGAAAATTTGAAAGAAAAAATGAAAATTAGAATATAGACTCAACATTACAGCTCTTGTACGTTTTTACCTGAGGGGCAACAGTCATTAATTTGACTATAGTATGTAAGACAGTGACCTCTTGAAGAAGTCAAACATGTCTTTATAACCTGCGTTGTTTTGTAGGACCCATAGTAGGTCCTGAAATATGAGTCAAAATATTTGAATGAAAATATGAAAATAGGAATAGAGCATTAACATTGCACATCTTGCAACTTTATATAGTCCTTAATTTGACTATAGGATGTACGACAGTGACCTACTGAACAGAACCAACATGTCTGTATATCCTACGTTTTTTTTTTTTTTTTTTTTGTTTTTTTGCAGGACCCATAGTAGGTCCTGAAATTTGGGCCAAATAGCATCAAAATTAAAACTCTTGTAACTTTTTATCTGAGACAACATTCTTTAGTTTGACTATAGAATGTAACACAGTGACCTACTAAATAGGACCAACATGTCTGTATATCCTACGTATATGTGTGTTGGACTCATATCGGTTAAAATATTTGAATGAAAAAATGAAAATTGGAATATAGCATAAACATTGCTAAACTTGTAACTTTTTACCTATGGGGCAGCAGTCGTTTGTTTGACTATAGGATGTTAGACAGACAAGGTCCTTCTGAAGAATACCAACATATTTGTATCCCCTACGTTTTTTGTAGAACCAATAGTAGGTACTATAATATGAATTAAAATATATGAATGAAAACACGAAAATAGGAATATAGAATCAACATTGCAACACTTGTAGCTTTTCACCAGAGAGGCAACTATATTTAATTTGACTATAGGATGTAAAACAGTGACCTATTAAAGAGGATCAACATGTCTGTATACACTACCTTTTTTTAGGGACCCATAGTAGGTCATGAAATATGGTTCAAAATATTTGAATGAAAAAAATGAAAACTGGAATGTAGCATGAATATTGCAACTCTTGTAACTGTTTACCTGAGGGACAACAGTAGTTAATTTGACTATCGGATGTAAGACAGTGACCTACGTTTATAGGCTACGTTTATTGCAAGTCCCATAGTAAGGTTTGAAATATTTGACAAAATATTTCAATGAAAATATTAAAATTGAATATAGCATCAACATTGCGAATCTTGTAACTTTTTACCTGAAAGGCACTAGTCTTTAGGACCAACGTGTCAGTTTATGCCCTGTTTTTTTTGTAGGACCCATGGTAAGTCCTGAAATATGGGTCAGAAAATTTGAAAGAAAATATGAAAATTAGAATGTAGCATGGTGGTTTGGCGAACCAACCATGGAAAAAGCTATCGACCTTGTTGAGGTGGGGTGGCCTAATCCTTCCCCGACCAAATATATTTGCTCGACTGTCAGAGGCATAAATATATAGGGGAAGGAGAACTAACAGGTACCTACTGAAAATAAAAGACGCCCCAGGAAAGTAGTGAGAGCAGATTGTAGGAAACGGTGGTCTTGTTCGGTAAATGGCAGAAGTCCTTTCTAATTTATCGGATTTGACCTCGTTTACGAGATGAAAAATTGTTTGCAGTTTGAATGGAATTTTTTGTTTGATTATGAAGGAAATAAAAAACGACATTGATTAATGTTGCGTTGATTTGCTTTCAAATTTCCTTTTAATTTTCAACAGGTAGGTTCCAAACCCTTTTTACATTTTTTTACATTTACAGTTCCCTTCTCTCTCCCAAAGCGCGCAGTTCCAGAGTGTTTTCCCCGAGTTGTTGAGTCTGTGGGTAGTTTTCGATTCGGGGGAGGTTATCTCAATAGGGCGGGTCCTCGGCCGCCTAAAATCATTTACGAGGAGAGCTTAATTTGAGAAAAACCTTTCCCCCGTTTTGAAAATTTAACCTCCGCGTAAGAGGATAGACCGTTCGCCCCGGCGAATGTCAATGACTCTCGTGGTCGCGTGGAAAGGATGGCGCGGCCCCCTAATTCTTCTTTCCCACTGAGTCGGTGCTGGTTGAGAAGAGAAAGGTGGGTTTATACTCGAGGCAGTGTACGGGTAGATAGAGAGAAAAAGACTGGTGTAAAATATCGTCAGAAAACCTAACTTTCTATCTTTTTCTTCTCGGTAGCTGCTTAGAGAGTACATCCAGTCCACCCCGGCATGGTAGTTTGGCGAACCAACCATGGAAAAAGCTATCGACCTTGTTGAGGTGGGGTGGCCTAATCCTTCCCCAACCAAATATATTTGCCTGACTGTTAAGAGGCATAAATATATAGGGGAAAGGAAAACTAACAGGTAGCTACTAAAAATCAAGGACGCCCCAGGAAAGTAGTAAGAACAGATTGTAGGAAACGGTGGTCTTGTTCGGTAAAGGAAAGGAGGTCTTTCTGCTTTATCGGATTAGGTTTCGTTCGCAGAGATAAAAAAATAATTATTTTTGGTGTGGTTCTGTGTTGATCCTTTTATGGAGAAAGGAAATCCACAGTTTTCATATCTGCTCTGCATTTTGATCAATGAGGCTTGTCAAGAAAGGAAATAGTTGTGCTGATATCCACTATTTTAAACTTTTTTTATTTTTTTTTGGGGGTGTATTGTGCAAAAAATATGATTTTGGCTTGGAACGGTAACGTTATGTAGACATGCACACACTTCTACCAATCGTAGAGTTAGGCACTCTCAAAAGTTCGTGTAATTTTGTGTGTGTGGCAACCATTGTCTCTCGAAACGTTTTCCACTGTGCGTGGTGTAGTGGGTAATTATGAATCGATTGAATTGCCAATCGCCTCCATGTGGTTCGATTCGGGCAATGTCACCGTTCATTGGTCTTCTTTAAGTCGTTGTCAACTAAAGGATGGCTACCTTGGTTGACTTGCGATTTGAGTCTACCAGTGATCGGTGATAGCTAAACGATTGGTAAACTGCCGAGGTTTGGTCGTTGAGCGGAGGATTGAGTCGTTGAATTGAGGATGATTGGTCTCTCGCGTAGGTATCATCTTTAACGCCAAATTTTCCGGTAAACTCGCGATTTCATTTCCTGCTACGGCGTCACATGCATGGCACAATGTAAGAATGGAGGGGGGTCCTAGTCGTGGTATGGTGACTTGAGCTTTCTCCGTTCAATAGAAAGTGACCAACAAGTAGCAACATGCGTTCGTCTATCTATCTCTGCGGCGGCTCGCAGCCCATCATGGAAGTTTTTTCTTTTATAGCCGCATTCAAAGTTGCAGCAGCCCGAAACGATTTCATCTGAGTAATCGGAATCGTAGAAACTAGCCATTTTCGGTGATTCGTTCGTCTATCTATGTATCTCTCCATGGTGGCTTGGGCACCCATCATGGAGTTTTTACTTTCATAGCTGCAGTTGTAGCTTTTTGATCTCGGTAACGCTGTCTCATCAGTTGTTGTTGCTTTTTTTGGTTGTCAGATATTCGCATCACTAGTTGGTTCATAATTTTCTTCAATACTCATTTCCCTTTTTTTTGTGATGGGAGATAGATGCAAGTTTCATAGCTGCTGCCTACTGTTCTTGGTGACCGGGGAACGAGGTCTCATCAGTTGGTTCTGTACTTTCTTGTACAATATTTACGTCTAATCTGGATGATCTGAATCATAGGAACTGTCAGAGGTATAAATATATAGGGGAAGGAGAACTAACAGTTAGCTACTGAAAATAAAAGACGCCCCAGGAAAGTAGTAAGAACAGATTGTAGGAAACGGTGGTCTTGTTCGGTAAAGGAAAGGAGGTCTTTCTGCTTTATTTGATTAGGGTTTCGTTCTGAAATAAAAAAATGCTTTTATCGTGGTCTTTGTGCTGATATTCCTTTCATGGAGCAAGGAAATCCACAATTTTCATATCTGCTCTGCATTTTGAACAGTGAGGCTTGTGAAGAAAAGGAAATAGAAAGTGCAAATATTGATTTTTAAACTTTTTACATTTTTTGGGGTAATGTGCAAAAATGCTTTTGGTTTGGAACGGTTGTCGCTCCACACGGTCCAAGCTGGCAACGTTAAGGTAGATATAATAAGACTTACCAATCGTAGAGTTAGTCACTCTCAAAGGTTCGTGAAGTTGTGTATAGTATATATATATATATATATATAGCATATAAAAATCGATAAGAGAGAAAGATATAAATATATATATATATATATATATAGTTTTGTGTGTATGGCAACCATTGTCTATCGAAACGTTTTCCACTGTGCGTGGTGTAGTGGGTAATTATGAAGGGATTGAATTGCCAATCGCCTCCATGTGGTTCGATTCGGGCAATGTCACCGTTCATTGGTCTTCTTTAAGTCGTTGTCAACTAAAGGATGGCTACCTTGGTTGACTTGCGATTTGAGTCTACCAGTGATCGGTGATAGCTAAACGATTGTAAACAGCTTGCCGAGGTTTGGTCGTTGAGCGGAGAATTTAGTCGTTTTATTGAGGATGATTGGCCTCTCGCGTAGATATCATCTTCAACGCCAAATTTTCCGGTAAACTCGCCTTTTCATTTCCTGCTACGGCGTCACATGCATGGCACAATGTAAGAATGGAGGGGTTGTGAAAAAATGCTTCCACTTCGGTGGACGCCATTGACCTGGTCGGTGGCAGGTTTGAACTTCTCGGTCTTACAGAGTGACCAACAAGTAACGTGCGTCTGTCTATTTGTTGTCCTTGATAAAGTTTGAGCGAACTGTGGAAATTCTATTGAGGATTTTTATCGTACTCAAAATTGTCCAAATAAAAGTCACTACTACCAAAATAGCCAGACACATAAGCCTTGACATTGTTCATGGTAACTAGGGTTGGCCGACACACCAGGTGCGGTGCGGTTCGGAGCACTGCGGCACACATTTCCAGTGTCCCGTTGTGGTGCGAGTTTATTTATAGAAGATCTCAAAATCCAAAAATAATTATAGTACAAATAAATTGAAATTAGTCATTATAATAGAGATTTGGGATGCATTATAAATATATTTAAGCAGTGGTAGATATATATATATATATATATATATATATATATATATATATCTATATATAGAGAGAGAGTATATATATATATATATATATTGAAGACCTATTCTTTCTTTCTTTAGGCTATTTTAAAGATGTATATCCTAGTAGCAACTTGAATATTTTTACTTTTTGTCAACCTTTGGCTTTATTTCGCTGATTAAAAAGTACTCGTAAGGTCTCACCAAAACGAAAGGATTTCTGTGATTGATGTTGCTGGCCAGCACTCTGACATATGAGCCACCGGGCTAACCACGTCTTTGCAGATCTTCGCCTTTAGGCGGACAGGCATACGGCGGTCGCATAAAACTCTGGCCACATGGACTAGCTCAATAATCTGGAAAGTTTCACCATTATTGCTGATGATTAGGGTTAGCTAAGCACCGGAATTTTCCATACCGCACCACACCAAGTAATTTTTTTTTGCACCGCACCCGGTGCGTCGGCCAACACTTAACCAGAGATACCCGGAAACTTGGTGACTGTTCTGATCTTTACCGTCGATACTGATGGTTCCATCTGTTTGGGGCCCACTTTCCATGTGCTTCTTCTTTTTTTTTGTTAAGTTGCAGGCCGAATTCCTCTGAAGTCTTCCACTGCTGCGTTTGTTCTTAAGGGTTGCAGACTCATTTCGTCTGCTAGAAAGATATCGTCGGCGGAGAGAAGCGATTCCAGGGATGAGGTTTCTGAATATTGGCAGTCACCTCATTCATGCAAAGTTCAAACAAGAGAGGCGAGAAGGCCTAACCCTTGTGAACTCTTTAATATTAAAAGACAACCCTGTTCTTGCTGGTGACATTGCCCTACTACAATTAAACAAGCTTAGTGCGGTCTGATCCATCCGACGTAGGCCTCCGGGGCACCGTGCAATCTCAGGTTGTGCCAGATAAGCTCATGTGGAACTATTTCGATATATATATATATATAAGAGCAAAGATACATATATATATATATAATATATATATATATATATATATATATATATATATATATATATATATATATATAAAGTATTTAGTTTGAAAGCCAGTGTCTGGATTAGCCGTCATATGCATCTTAAAACTATTAATGTTAGTAAACGGAATAAGATGGTGTAAAATGCCGGTCCAATGCCGTACAGAAAATGTAAAAAAAAAAAAAATAAAATTAAAAATACAGTTTGTGAAAAAGAAAATAATATGAAGAAAAAGTAAAGACGAATGTTTATGGAAGGTGGCCTAATCAAGTGTATAAAAAATAAAAATTTTTCAGGCATATACAGTAAGACGAGCTTTGTCGACGGGGAACACAGATGCTTCCATACCCTGCAGGGGGAAGTGAGAACCCCCTGCGACACCAAATAACAAAAGAGCACTGGGGTGCCCTGGGAGACCCCCGGAGTGGGGGAAATAATCCTACCCCGTAGTTCCTCGGAAAGAGAGACCCTCGACTCCTGCCATCGGGGCGGCATACCCATGTTATTTGTAGTAAATGCAAAATTTCAATAGAAAGCCCTTATTTTAACGATAAACCAATAAAAGGTCTCTAAATAGGCCTTCTAATCATATTACTATAATTATTAATAATTTTTTCATTTTTTTTTATTTTTTTAAGATTATATATAAAAATTTTTTGAGGATTCCAAAAATGTATTCCCTTTCGCCAGCTATTGTAGTTTTTGAGATATATTTTTTTATTTTTTTTTTTTTTTTTATAGCTCTTTTGACCAGCATTGGACCAGCATTCCAGCAATGCATTCTTTTTCCCGGTAGCTGTTGTTTTTAAGATATGCGACGGCTAATCCAGACGTCGCGACATATATATATATAAAGAGCAGCAGGCAGTATATATATATATATATATATATATATATATATATATATATATATGGCAGGTGAAAGGAATTGTTTTACCGGTCACACGGAACGGAGCTGATCAAAAAAAAAAATTACAGGTGTAGCCTTATGATACATGTAAATTGATGTTCTAGCGTATGAATTTTTTTTTTGTCTGAGAGGTGAAATTTCCGATTAGTTAGGCTTACCACTGAATAAGATGTTGTTTGTTTGGCACTGATCTTAAAAATATTTTTCCTTTACGTTTAACCGCAGAACACCTTATTTTCAATACATTTTACTCAATTAATAATGAACAATCTAGATCCGAAAAACAATGTAAAATATTATTTATTTGCTCTTAGTTTTCAGTTTCTCTGCTCCTAAAGAAGTTGCACTTTATTTAAAACTAGGGCTGATAAGGCCAAGTGCATTTAATAATTTACAGTAATACAGTGGGCAGCAACTTTATTATATATATATATATATATAAGGTTATATATATATATATGAGGTAAGAGTATATATATATATATATGAGAGCAGTTGAGTGAAAGAAGTGTTATATATATAGTATATATATATATATATATATATTGGAATTATAAAATAAAAATATAAAGAAAATTAAGCTGAATATATGCAAAGCTAACAAGTTTTAGTTCTCTGTGTATGTAAAGCCTTGTGAGGTGTATGTAAAGTACAATACAGGTAGCTTAGCCAAAATCTACTAGAATGCAGGCATATTCTTAATTAAAAGATATAGCAATTAGCTGAGTAATTTATATTGTTTATTTATTATTATTTTACAACTTTCGAATGTGGCCAGAACGTTTTGCCATAAAGGCGGTGTCTAGCATTCGAACGTACGACACACGAACATGCAGACGTGAATAAAGAGTAGGTAGTATATATATATGAGCAGGTGCAGTTATATATATATATATATATATATATATATATATATAATAGAAAAATATATATAGCAGTTAGTTAATATGTTATATAGTATACATATATGAAACCCTGTATATGTATATACATCGAACCGAAAATAAGAATGGGAAATATTTAATATTTAATGTTTTACCCTTATTATTAATCTAAATTTAACCTTCTGCCGTCAATTCATTTTCTGCGGAGTTAATTAACGTACTGTATATTACACATTATCTTTAACGGATGTTCTTAAAGCTAAATCAACTTTATATAAACTTTATAAAGAGAAATAACTTGTATGGCTATAATAAAAATAATATACGATAAGGACAATAGTATGATTTATTATTGCGCAGTAAAAGTTGCAAATCAATCCGTCAAGTGAAGAGAAAAGAATGTATCCAACCAATCCACAATCATTCCAGAATTTTCATGCAAATTGGTGTCTAATAGCTTGTATTTAAAATTTCTGAAGACAATTTTTGGTTTAAATTCAGACTAATAAAACAATCTTGGCCGTGTTCGTATTAATCGAATTCGCACAGTGATCCAAGATGCAGGTGTATGAGGATCTAAGATTGCGGTATGATAGGGCTCTTACAAAAAGTTTATTACTTCTACCATTGCCTATTGGCAGTCATCTTCTTAAATTTTATCAACAAAAAATACAGTTTTAAACACAATTTGTATAATATGATGGGTCTTAAAACAATCCACTCTACGAACATGGCTTAGTTGTTAATGTGTGATTGTATATCTGAGCTATGTGTCACATTTTTCAAAACAGTAATAGACTATGACGCCTGAGTCTGACGGCGTTCGTTGCCAATTAAATAGTTTGATTTTTACACGTCGTACGCTGGCAAGAATCTTTATCAAAGTCTAATTCCCCATTTTTCATGACAAAGAACTCTAGGTAGCGACTCAAAGGAAAAGTGCTCACTGCTGAAGGAACTTTCTAAAGAAACAGAAGAGGATAAAAACTAAAGAGTAGAGCTGTAATAAATAGTTGACCTATAGAGAAGGATTAAGAGTGCTTTACTAAAACTGTAATAAATAAAGCTATGGCCAAGAGCTATAGACAAAGAGTCATGATAACCATGTTGAAAGTCTTACATGATCTCACTGACAACTGAAAGTTTTTCTAATCAAAGTTTTAATATTTTTTCTAGAACTTTTACTACTAATGAGAGTAAACTAACTGGCCCGTAATTTTCAAAATCATCCCTGCTACCTTGCTCATAAATTGCCATAACAAAGCAATTTTCCAATCTGGTATCTCAATTCAATTAAGAGACAGGCCTATTTAATATAAACCATACACAATACTATTAATAATATCTTCCCTATGAATCCAACACGTATTCTTGCGTAAATTTTTAATCTCATCAGCAGAAATATAAGAAAGGTATAACCCTCTCAACCTTGCTTTTAAGCCTAATTTTCTCTTTTTTTCTTACATACTCAACATATTGATTTCTATTCTTTGCCCCAATTGCCTTTAGGTTGCGTTGTAGGCTGTCTCATACAGAAACATGTTTAATATAATAGTTTGACTGGGGCAACTTCGATAGCAAATACGTGGCTTTACTGTCTCTATTATGTTCTAACCTTGGTATGGCTGCAGTCTGTTAGCAACTACTGCGGTAGGCTGTATGGATCGGCGTTGCCGTAAATTTAGTCCCGCGCATTATATATATATATATATATATATATATATATATATATATATATATATATATATATATATATATATATATATATATATAGATATATATATGGTAAATACTGTAGACAAAGGACCCAATAAGAAATAAAAAGCAGAAGGCCAAAAGGTTAAGTTTTTTAATATTTTCCTTAGTGTATGTGCTTTCTCTCCAGTTATACTAAGCTGCCACTAAACAATTTTTTTTTGCATGAAAATTAGCGAAAAGCACGTATCCAAGGCAAATATGAGGATTTGATTGGTTTATATTATACCATTCACCTTGAAATTTTCTCTTCTTTTTCTGCAATCAAAGCATCTGCTTCGATGACTTATCTTTATTAATTTAATTCTTCCCTTTTTTTTCGTGTACATTAATTAAAACTAAATGTCCAAAAGTGTAATGGTTACTTATTAAAAAATGTTCCAGTTAACCGACAATGAAGATTATTACTATATATTTTATTAAAGTTCAATTATATTTTAGCATTTAATAAATTTATTAGAACTTCTTTGCATTATCGAATGAATAGATCATTTCGCTATAAAGGCTCATTAGCATTCGGCACTACAACAATATATCCCTTAAACTAACAAACTTTTAAATAAAGAAAAGGATTTTTGCTAAGGTCTTAAATTTTTTCCAAGATTAGCTGCCACAAATAAAGTCGACTACCAAAGGTTCTTCGTGGAAATTAAAATTATGCATGATTTTCTGATATTCTCTGTAACTTTCTCTTAAAGAAAAGCCAATAACAGTGAATAATGCTACTAAATTCTAGAGAAATTATGGGAACTCATTTTAAAATAGTTTATAGAGTGAGTCTGTGTAACTGAGGAACCACCAGGGCAATTTAAGATTGAAAGTTATTTTCGATTTAATACATGTTTCTACGATTTTTTATCCTGACTACTTACTTTTATTTCAATTTGGTTTCGAACGTTTTACTACCTCCTTAATGGAGATTAAGAAAATTGCAAATTATCTATTTAAATCTTTCGAAGTAATTTATCAAATTTTGAACGTAGCTAAATCGTTTCTGCTTAAAATGCAAAGATTAAGACAGTGAAGAAACGCAAGTTTTCATACAACCTTTGTAATTATTTTAGCAAAGAATTTATGTTTAAAAGAATTAAACTTTCATACTACTAATAATTTCGAGTCAAGAATAATTTAAGTTAAATTTATTCAATATTGTAGCATAGATAGCAAAACATATAATGAAATATTTTGGGAAAGACTTCGTTCCAACAATTTTTTATTGACACATTTTTGAAGAAAGAGTTTAAAATTCACATAAATTTTGGTTAAAAAAATTACTCTTTGGCTGCATACCAACAAACCCAATAGATTAATTCTTCCTATCATTCCTGGGCTCTTGATCTGTAGCTGATTAGTCCAACGATGTCTATTCTTAGAAGAACCCACTAGTCCCAACAATTAGATTTTAAAGTTTCCTTTTAATTATTAAATATAATAAAATATATATATATATATATATATATATATATATGTTATATATATATATATATATATATATATATATATATTTATATATATATATATATATATATATATATATATATATATATATACATACAAAACCAATCAAGAATTTTGGAAATATCGACGATAGTATTTTTAAACCTGAATGCAAAAACGCAATTAAACCATATATGAAATAACAAAAGTTTGTTTAGTTTAAATCATACATATTAACAAATGGGTGTGCAGAATAACAGGAAAACAATTACGAATTGATGTTGAAATCCATCAAATGCTTCTACAATATCAAATCTTTCCATCTGCATGTTTTACGATTAATTCATATATATACAGAGTGATATATATATATATAGTTATGCAGTATATACGTTATTGGTTATATATATATATATAGTATATATATGGTAAGATATATTACATACATATACAAGGAAAAGCCCCCATATTTTTAGTCGGTGTATTGCCCGCCTGAGTGGCGCCGGCCAATTCGCGTTGGTGATGGCTTTGTAAGCCATGAGTCATGCCAGTCAAGCCATCCGCCGCTCGGCTTGACTGAACAAATGTATGAACGAACACGACGTGATATATGGGTTATATATATATATAGCAGCAGAACCGCAGCAGAGAGTATATATATATATAGTATTTGGTAATATATATATATATATGGGCATATATATATATATATATATATAGTAAAACTGGGTGTCTACCTGGTGGTAACATTTCATCCTAACCTTGACTCAAAAGCGTAAGTTCGACTCTAACCAAGATGATCGCCCATGGTTGCCAAAAAAAAAAGTCAACCTAACCCATGATCGTTGAAAGAAAGTTCGACCTAACCTAGATGGTGGTTGGAAAGAAAGTTCGACCTAACCTAGATGGATCGTGGTTGGAAAGAAACTTCAACCTAAACGAAATGGATCGTGGTTGCACAAAATCTAACGTAACCTAGACAATACTTTTTGGCACAAAATTACTTAATATTTAAGTTTATCAAATAATCAACAAATACAAAAAAGACACAGTGTAATTTAATTATATAAGAGAGCAGCAGCATATATATAGATATATATATGTATATAGAAGATATATATATATATATATATATATATAATATATTACGTTGCAAAAATTCGACTCCTTCAAAGATAAAGAAGATTTATATGCAAAGTTAAATTTTCACCTTAACGCAATATTGTATACCGAATACAATGTTTTTTTTCAGACACAAACTAGATATTGTATAAATATAATAATTTATTTCCGTCACCATTATATCTATTAAAACACAAAATATGTAAATTAGCAATAAATAATTCACAACTTATCATAACTTCGAGAACTAAAGACAGTTAAGAATTCAAAATAAACAATTTTTTTAAACAACTAAACCCTAATATAAAAAATAGAAAAATTATCTTTACTGGTGCTAACAATATTGTAAGGCAGCCGGCTGACTCCTGTTCCCCTGTTCTGAACTTAGAAATTTTTTTCAGAAAATATGAACTGATTCAAATATTGTATAAATGATAATTTATTTCCGTCACCATTATATTCATTAAAACACAAAAGATAAATTAGTAGTAAATAATTCACAACTTTATCATAACTCTCGACAACCAACATAATAACAACAACATGATATAACAACTAAACCCTAATATAACAAATAGAAAATTATCTTCACTGCGCCAACAACACAAGGCAGCCGGTTGACTCTGTTCCCCTGTTTTGAACTTAGAAATTTTTTTTTCAGAAAATAAGCACTGATTCAAATATAGAAAACACCTTATATATATACATATATATATATATATATATATACATATATAGGTATATATATGAGCAGTTATATATATATATATATATATATATATATGAGAAGTACGAAGGAGCGCTAGAGCCGTTGCCAAAGATGTTTTCCGCCTACTGGGGACGACTGCTGATCTGAACTCCCAAAATAGTACTTAAAATTTTTGTAGAAAGCAACAGATAATTTATAACCTTAAGCCCTTCTACTGCAAAACTTTAGTTAACTCAGGAGCGAACGCTGCCAGGCCTAAAATGATACTAATATTTAAGGTGTTAATAAATATTAGAATAAAATACTTTTTTTTGTTTCACCCATGAAATTGCTCGCTGAATTCAAAAACGATATTTATTTTCCTGTAACATTTTTTTTTTAGATGCATGCATGTTTGTTTATGGAGTCTAGCTATATTAAATTTATAACGGCAGTTTTTCAAAATGTCTTTTAAGGGAATCTTTCCTGGAAAATCTTTGGCCACACTCGGTACACTGAAAGGGGTTTTCACCCGAATAAATTCGAAGGTGTCTGGTAAAATCAACGATATGATTAAAACTAAATATCACAAGTTTGACACGAATATGGTTTTTTAACCAGAATGAATTACCAATTCTATCAAAAAAATTTTGCCAAGTTAACACGCGACGCGGAGCCACCATGTGTTCGAACTTTATTTTCCAAATGGAGTTTTTGTCTTAAAACCCCATAACATATGCCAACACTTAAATGGTCTTTTTATTCACACACAGATATCTTTGCCTCATCCACCGATATTAGTATAATTGGCATTCTACTATCACTTTTTACATTCTCAATGTTGGGGAATAATAATAATAATAATACAATAATAATAATACACACACATAATAATAATAATAATACATATGATGATAGATTAATAATAATAATAATAACATGAATGGTATTGGTATTGGTATTGGTATTATATTGGTGTTTGGTTATTAGTCGGCTATGGTTGGTTTATTACTATTGGCTTCCCGAGCATCGACTCCTACGAACTTTTAGCAACGCTAAGAATTTCTTCCTGCAAAGGTTTTATTTCATGCAAAGTTTTCCCATTTGGAATTGATTTTCCTTTTGATGTTTGAACTGTTGTTAAACTTTTGATATACCTACCACTAATTTTAATGTAATTTTTCCTTTTGCTATGAGAGCTTAACGGAGCATAGTCCAAGTCTTCCAGGTATTCTTCATTGTGTGCGTGTGTTATTCCTCTCTGTCATTAATATTCTTCCAATCTTCAAATGTATTCTCACCTGAGACAGGTAATCCATCCATCATATTCATACATTTTTAAGCTAATTAATTATCCAGGTAACCGTCTTTGTAATTGAAAGATGAAGTTTAAAAAACTATATATTTCCTTTTATTTGAAAATTATATTAATTTTAATTTATACGAGAAAATTAAATTTATATATTTCCTTAATTATTGCTGTTAATTTTGACTAATATGAAAAAGTATTTTAGATTTTTGAATAATTTTTTTTATTTAAAGTTTTTAAATGTGGGTCAATTTTGACGAGTTTCTTAGTTACTAAAATCGATAAAATAACCAATGATTGAAAAATAGCTTTAAATTAGATCAAAGTAAAAAAAAAAGTTAATTTTCCCTTGAATAAAGGCACCCGTTCATGAAGATAAATCTTCTCTTAAAGTTTTCTAGGTTTGTTTGCATGTCCTGTGAAGATAGGTTTCTTCCTATAGGGGGTTTTCTAGGTTTGGTAGCTCGTTATGTGAAAATCACTCATTAGAAGTTTACTTGTAGGCTCTGTAAAGATGGTCTTCCCTTTAAAGAAGATTTGTTTGCAGATGCTGCGAATATAGTCTTCATTTAAAATACAGGTTTACTATATCCAAAGAGGAGTTACTAACCAAAATTATCCTTCAAATTGATTATATTGATTGGTGAGACTTGTAAACATAGGTTTTAATTAATTTTGAATTAAAGTCTACTTTAATATATGACATTTGGTAAAAAATAACACCTCCTATGATGAAACTTATAATTCGTCATTGGTACAAACATTCATTTTTTAAACCTCAAATTAGAAAGCATGTTTAACACCATACACATTTGACAGAAAATGTAAGACGGTACAATACAACAAGTTCTGTAAAAAAGGAATAAACATGTATGAATTCAGCAAACTTGATAACGGGTCACAGATTGAATGACAAACTTTATATCAATCCTAAAATGAGTATGTCTTTTTACATACGGGCTGGAATTTAAATTATTCTTAAGAATATTTGATAAAATCCAAGAAAAATCTTAATCACAAGTTATTAATATTATTGAAGATACTATTGATCTGATTCCTACCTTTATGATTTTAAACGAATTCATCGTGAAATCACATTAGCTTGTGCAACGGATTCATCATGAAGTCACATTAGCTCGTGCTGTGTGTAGTCTTAAAATATAGAACGGGTATTTTATTAAAAAAAAAATTAGAAATCTTTAGTTGTAGCTAAATTAATTAGTTTAGAGCCTAAATATCCAGAAATTACATTGGTTGAAACAACTATTAATGACATTGGAACTACTTTAATTTGTAACTAATACTAAATGATTCAAAAAAATTTAGAATTATCCATCGTAAACATAAACACTATGTTAAATTCCAATGGGTATTCAAAAACATTTGGTCCTTTACTAAAGATGCAGTAGAGAGCTTCCATCAAACTAAAGATAGGTGTACAAGTTTTGCATTTAATACAATAGAGCAGTCATCGGAAATTGCGGCATAAATTAAGAATACAAAAATTACAAATTATTACATGAAGCACAAATCCTAACCAAGTTAAAGAAAATAAATTTAAATCATATTAATTTTAAAAGATGTCGGATATAAAACTTGCCAGTCCGTGTCTGAAATGACAGCAATCAGACTTAATCCATGGTTATCATACAATATTCACAAACTGGGAAAATTTGATTGCAACGTGCCATTACATGACATGGTATTTATAAAATGGCGACCTGCAATAGCCGCCACTAGTTTCTTTATAGCCACAAATTTAGCATTTTTAGTTCTCAAAATCTCTCCCGCAGAAATCTTGTCCCTAAATTGTTCGCTCATCTGCTTCATACCGCTCGTAACCGAAAAGAATCTGGCGGGTATTATCTGGTCAGGTATGATAGACCATACCATCATTTTGAGGATATAAATTTAAATAATCTCTGGAATGTGGATTTGATTTTGAATATTCAAGTCTTTTAAAAACAATAACTGACTAAAACAATATGCATGATCTTCTTTAGGAATTCTATGATGTTTTTTACTTGGTGAATCAGTAAAACTCATTCTATTCATAATTTCAGGGCATCTATGATCTTAAAGAACACGCCTTTCCATGGTAATATCTGCAGTGCGAAGATGGGCATTTCCTTTGTAAATAATAATAATTACAATATATTTCATCTTCCTCAGGGTAAGGATGAAGGTATCTACAATTAGAAGAGAAGGCCACTCCATTTAGGAAACCTGCACAACTCAATTCTTGATTCTGATCGGAAATTGCAACTATTTTTTTTTTTACTCTCGTGAGCTCCCTTTGGTCAGGTTAAGTAAGACCGATCGTTAAATAAGACCGATCTAGTCCTATAATTAAGCTTACTGTTTTGAATTAAGATTTCATAAGCTATTTTTTGAAACGTTTTACCTTCCAATGCGTATGTGTCTGAAGTGACAATGTGGAAACAGGTGTAGGTTAACAAAGCCTTGTTATAAAAAAAAAACACGGGATCACTAGGAAACAAGTCGCAACTCTGTAGGTCCGGTCGGTCTAGCAACACTTTCACGCAGCATATATACAATCAAGGGAGGGGGGAGAAGAACTTCTTTGCCGCTAAGGATGTCAGACCTATATCCATCAATTTGAACACTATTTACTTGTTGAACTGGATCGTTGTTTTAAATTTTTAACAAGGCTACATTATCAAAGTATTTGGCGATATGACGAAATTATATAGAACAAAAGAACTTTCTCTAGGGTTTCTCGAGGGTTGAAAAGGGTTCTATTATATATACGGATTGCTGAAAAGGCTAAAAACACCTTCATAATTTAGATTTTCAACATCTTACAGTTAATCATTCAATACATTTTAAAGATCCAGAAACTGGTGTTCACACTTATACTATTCAAGGAACATCGTCAAAAATATATCAAATTTTTCTCTGTATTTGAGACTTTAAAACTTAAAACTTAAGTTAGGTTAGGTTGTCTTGTTATGCTTAAAATTTTTTAAATCTAGAATAATGCCCAGCTTTATAAGCTCAACTGTAACATCATCAAAAACTATATGGAGGAATAAATCATTTAATAAAGTATCTTTGCCCAATTTATATTTATAAGAAAATTTGAAAGCGAACTATTTATATTAGATATTAACTTTTTGAGAATTTATATATGTATATATATATGATAGTTATATATATATATATATATATACACATATATATATATATATATTTATATATATTATATATATATATGTATATTAGTTAATTTTAAAATTGATATTTTGTTTTTTTTCCGAAGATAAATTAGTATTGTAGCGCAATTACACTTTTGTTGTAGCACAATCTGGCAACAATGATTTTTTCCCAATGTGTCAGGATATTTTTACCATTATTATATTAATTTTGATTTATGCAAACTTATTTTGAAAAGTGTATATTATAATTTGAGGATAGTATTTTTATTATTCTTAATTTTGACATGAAAATTTGTCATCAATTCTTTGCAATATTTTAGGATTTTCTTTGAATGTTTTTTTTATTTTAACATGAAAAAAGTTAACTGTGGGTCAATTTTGAGGAGTTTCTTAGTTAATAAAAGGGAAAAACTAACCAAGGACTGAAAAATAGTTTTAAATTAGATGAAAGTAAAAAAATATAAAATCTTCACCTGAACAAAGGCACCCATTCATGAAGATAGTCTTCTCATAAAGTTTTCTATGTTTCCTTGCAGGTCCTCTGAAGATAAGTTTCTTCTTATAGGGCTTTTTCTAGGTTTGCTAGCACGGTCTGGGAAGACAATCTATGGTTAGAAGTTTGCTTGCAGGCTCTGTGAAGATAGTCTTCTTTTTAAGGATTTGTTTGCTGATCCTGCGATTATAGTCTTCATTTAAAATGCAGGTTTACTATATCCAAAAAGGAATTACTAGCCAAAACTAACTTTCAAACTGATCAGATTGATTGGCGAGACTTGGAAACATACGTTTTAATTAATTTTGTATTAAAGTTTACTTTAATATACGACATTGGGTAAAAAATAACACCTCCTATGATGAAACTTATAACTCGTCATTGGTACATTCATTCATTTTTTAAACCTCATATTAGAAAGCATGTTTAAACACCATACAGATTTGGCAGAAAATTTAAGACGGCACAATACAGCAAGTTCTGTAAAAGAAGGGAATAAACAACGTAAGAACTCGGCAAACTTGATAAAATGTCACAATTGAATGACAAATTTTATATTAACCTTAAAATGACATCTTTTTACACAAGGACAAATTTAATCGAAACCTCATTATTATTAAGAGTATTTGATAAAATCCAAAAAAAACTTTAATACAAGTTATTAATGGTACTAAAGGTACTATTAATCCGATTCCTACCTTTTCTAGATATTGTGGTTTTAAAAACTGATTCATCAGAAACACATTAGCTTGAAAGCTTCCAGAAAAAATTAATTTTTTTTTTGTTTGGAAACGATACCAACTAATTAGTCAGTTGAAGAAATTAATAAGAGCAGTAGAAAATGCTACAGATAACAAAATAGGGAGACTAAATCAAAAAGAGGAAAAACTTGTAAGAAGAAAGACTCTTCTACCAAAGAAAAATGACATTGGCCTGGAGGGACCGAGAGCTCCTTCGGGCTACGACGCTCCTGGTGAAGAACTGAGAAGGGGAAATCTCAATGCATACCCTCCTTTTCTTCTAAAGCAGCAGAAACCTCCCGGTAGTTCCTAAATTACTCCTCCCTCATCCACCAATTTTCCTGGTCCATTCCCAGCTTTTTCCTTGAAAAAGAATACACTAAATTAAGCTGAGTTCACTGAGTGAATTCAGTTGACAGAGCCAATTAAAAATAAAGAATAATAGAATTACAAGATAAATTTTTTTATTTCTTTAATACAGCTTATAGATGCTAGACTTTAGGCCCACCACACCTTTGCTATGGATTATGCGAGTGCCGACGCTTTAAACCGACGGCAACAGATAGGCTCATGTTGGCCCGGAAAATTCATGAGTAACATGTTTACGGGGAACAGGGGTCGGAGCCCTTTTCTTAACTGGGGGATTGGGCTAATGGAGAGGATGTCGAAGGGAGGGGCCACGATGGCACATTCTCATTTTTATGAGTATCCCATTGTGTTCCAGTTTATGCGGCCGCGTAGTTGGCGTTCTCCCTACGTGAGCAGGCGGAACTGGGTAGTGGCCAGCCGGCTCATCATAAATTTGTATTCTGATGTTTATATTCAGCAAATTTTTGATGAAAATATGCTTCGGTATAGCCCGGCTGTAAGTGCGTGTCGGGGTATCTTGACACACGGTATTTCGATACCGGAAGGGAAGGAGATTCGGGTCACTAGGCGGGGTGGACCGGTGATGACGAAGATTTATCCTACACACGTAACGGCCTAAACGATTGGGCCTTTGTGGAGGATAACGAATCTTGGAATGAGCGGATCTTGTTTGGAGCCACTCATTTTGAGATAATATAACTGGAAGGGGGGGGGGAACCCCGGTAATACGTTGGGAGTGGATCAGATTGCTACGGTATGGCCGTGGCTGGTCTACCCCAACAGTAATATGCCGGATCCTTTGGGGATGGGAGGGATGTGTTTCCTCAACAGCAACCTAATACCCAGGATGAGGTATGAGGACAGCATTCCACTTTGTATGATGTCTTTGGGAATAAATGCTCAGGAAGTATGATATCTAATGGTAATGTGGGGAGTAATTTGTGTGTATGGACGTTTGAGGGGGACTATGCTTCTGGAGTGAGTGCTATCCAAAATATGGAATCTCGAAAAATGATGAACCGGGCCATGAAGTTGATAGAGCATCTGTCCGGTGAAGAAAGGGACACTAAGGGTTGGAGGGAAGAGGGAAAACAGGATGAAGACAAGGGGGATAAGAAGGGAAGTAGGCTTCCAAGGGGGGAAAAGAAGGGGGGAGAAAAGAAGGGGGATGGCAGCAGGAGTGGAAGGAGTAGCGGAGGTGAAGGTGGCGAGGGAAGAAAAGAGGTAAGTTTGAGGCCAGGGCTTTAGGGTACTGCTGCGACGCGGGTCTATGCGCCTCTCCAGGGCTTCTTGGGTCTTGGCAAGCTCTGGCATCAAAGACTCCGATTGAGTGGCACGACAGTGACATTTCCAGTTTAGTCAGTTTAGTTAAAATTTTGCGCACTTCCAAAGCTTCCTGACGTTCCGAGAGGACAGATACGAAGAAGAAGCGAGATCGGTTTCGATAAACTCTGAACTATGCGGTTGACTAGAAGATCCCCAAATTCTTCTACTTAATTTGCTATTGAGTAGCCTGATTTTGAAAATGTTTGGGATGTTAGTGTACTTGGGTAGAGAGACATATGGTAAACAAAGTTTGAAACGTCCCTAGTTAGTTAAAAGTGGACAAGTCTCGTGCTGTGTCTGTTGTAGCGAAGGAACGAAGCAGAGGAGCATAACTGATGTAAGTAAAAGAATGAGGCTATATGTCATGGAGGAACTTATAAGTCTATCAGAAACCAAGCCTGGCACATTCAGAATGAGGTGGTGTAATTTTGCATTGCTGGGAGCATGGTATCCTTTTCGAGGCTGGGACGTGACAGTGACTTTCGAGCTTCTGTTCTCATAGAAAGACAGAGAACACGCTGTGGTGAAAATAGATATCTGGGTATCCAGGTCTTACGACTGACTGATGGAGTTTGTGTGATATGTGAGTACATTGAGAGATGATAGATGAGCAACCCAGTCCCCCAGGGAAGTCGGGGCTGGTGATATACTGATGTGGCGTGCCCACCACACAGGTTCTGGTTCATGCCTGCATAAAGTAGCTCAGTGGTTGGAATCAAACTCATGCTAAAAAGCCCTGAAAATCCTGCTGAGCTTAAATTGTACCCCTTCTATACCCTTCTGGCCCTGTGCCTGTGGATGGCTGCCCAGTGGAACTGACTAATGCTAGCCAGCAACTCACTGCTTCCCTATCTTTGTAATCTCCCAGAGTTTGGCTTTTAACTCTTAACAGAACACACTTCTTTGTCTTCTGACTTTCATCAACCAAAAATATCTCCTATGGAGTTGCTGACCAGTTATTTTGTAAAGCAAAACTAAAATTTATAATCGTAACTCTATTCCTTCTTCCTACCATCTTATGGTTTCTTTCTTCCATATTCCAGTGTTATTCACTGAAGGAATAGGGTTCCCAAAAATATCTGGAACCAAAGAGTAGATGATGATAGATATAGATATAAACAGATGCTTTTCTAAAATAGGTGCAATGAGAGATGGAATACAGTGGGCGGTAGAACAATCAAATTGTAAACAACATCACTTCAATCATATTATTCAGCCGTATCTGTGGTATACCAATTTTATCATGGTTTGTCATCAACAACCCAATATTACTGATAAACTGTCTTTTGAGTTTGTAGCAACTATTTCAATCAGCTGGAATAATTATCTGATCAGTATAAGGTAAAACCAAAAAGACAATATAATAAAACGATGTGAAAAATGCTTAAAAAGTGCCTGAAATATAGATTGAAAAAATAAATGAACTCCGAAGTATACAGAAACTTCTCAAATACTTGGTCATGTTATTATTATTATAGAGGAGAGGATAGAGAGTATATATATACATAAAAATATATATATATAGTATATATATATAGTATATGGGTATGAGATATATATATATATATATATATATATAAATAAGATATATATATAGTCTCAAAATGTTTTTGAAATTTTTCCAGAAAGTAACTTACAAGTTTCTGGGGTTGCAAAACTACCCAGTAACCACTGTGACCCTGACGTAGTACCACGATTTGAACTTCTAAGCATATCCTGCAATTTGCTATTTTTTTGGGGGTTGCTGACAGTGTAAGAAACCAACTGGCAACTTTTAGTCATGGATATCAAATAGTCCGCAGTAGAAAACAGTAAAAGACTTAGTAAGACTGAACTATAAAAGTCATTGGTATGAAGTCATGCTGTCTGTCGTAGAGACTTATATTTGAATGCTTCAGCAAACAGAGTTTGTCCAGATACACTATCGTCTGAGAAACCGTGACTATAGGGAACGATTTTCCCCTGAGGGTTTCCCCTCTCTGAGGTAAGTCTTTGCTTCCGCACGCGAGTTATCATGTAGGTGGCAATGCGTTATCCTTGTCAAGTTTTTTTTCTTGGTAAGTCTGCGTAAAAGAATACTATGTTCACTGCACTTCCCTTCGATCGTGGCACATCCTCGAAATTGTCTCCTGGAGTGTTTCGCGCATGATGATCTGAAAGTGGGGAGTCTGGGTATCACCACGCACACTGAGAGTGAAGTGTATCGCAACTTGCCCAGGGAGCTCTGGGCAGTTTCTGCTGCTGCGTCGCCGTAGCTGAACCCGTACTCATTCCTGAAGGGGCAAGTAGTCCTCGAAGGACTGTTACAGGCAGCTGAACGCTTCATCGTGGTTCGCGTCGCGGTATATAAATTTGGGTATAGTATAAGAGGTATATATATGAGTATGATATATATATATAGAGAAGAAGGCAGGCAGGCATATATATATATATATAGTATATATATATATACATATATATACTGTTCCTTATAGTAATACTGTAGACAGCGACCCACACATCTTTGAAACATAAAATTTCTTAAGCTCAAAAAATTTCTAAGTTCAGTGTGAAAGTTGTTGTGCTTAGGTCTTTCACAAACACAGCGGGTGCTTCCTGGGCACAATCTGCAGCTTGCAACTAAAGAATTCAAAAACCAACAACTCTTCTGAACCTAGCGACCCAATACATTTTTGAGACTGTAAATCTTCTGTCTAAGCTGTATTACCTAGCAAGAGAGTAAATATAGTTATTTGTACATATATAGATATAAGCAGAGAGGTATGATATATATATATATATATATATATATATATATATAAGAGCTCCCCGGTGTCCTGTGCGGCAGAACGACTTCACCAAAGCGTGACCACAGATCGCAAACTGGTCGAATGGGAGAATGTGTTGTGGCCCGTCCTTGCTCGGACGATAATCCTCCTGATTGGGAGGCCCCACACGCAGAGCGGTGGTGGTATTTTAAAGATGTGGTTATCCTAGTAACGAATATTTCTACGGAATATTTTTACTCTTTTGTCAAGTTCTTGGAAGCCTATTTAGCTGATTAAAAAGTACTGTAAGGTCTCACCAAAATTAAAAGATTCTCAGATTGATGTTATGGACAGCACCTTGACATAGATTCACTGAAGCAACTAATGTCCTGATTCTGCCTTTAAGCGACAGACATACGGCGGTCAAGACAAAATCCCATGACATGGACTAGCTCAATAATTCAGAAAGTCACTTAATAGTTGTTGATAATTATTATATTGTTGGTCACCAAAATTTCCTCACCGAAAAGCACCTCATCGCACCTGGTGCATCGGCCAAACCAAACTAGAGGTACCCGAACTTGGTGACTGGTCGTTCTTACCGTCGACACTGATATCCATTCGTCTGTACCCACTTTCCATGTGCCAGTTCTTTTTTTTTTTTTTTTTTTGTTGCCGTACCAATTCCCGTAAGCTGAGTTCATACCATGCGTTTGTTGCTCCAGGGTTGTCGAATCATTTCGTCTGCTAGAAAGATATCGTCGGCGTAGAGAATCGACCAGGGATGAGGTTTCTGAATATTGGCAGTCACCTCATTCATGCAAAGTTCAAACAAGAGAGGCGAGAGGGCCTAACCCTTGTGAACTCTTTAATATTAAAAGACAACCCTGTTCTTGCTGGTGACATTGCCCTACTCAGTCTAATCCATCCGACGTAGGCCTCCGGGGCACCGTGCAATCTCAGGTTGTGCCAGATAAGCTCATGTGGAACTATTTCGATATATATATATATATTATGGTATATACAAGGTTGGTTATGGTTAAGAGTATATATATATATATATATATATATATATATATATATATATATATATATATATATTTATATATATATTACTACCGGCCAGGCTGAATAGAGGTTGATCTTTAAAAAAACCAGCAGCAGTAGCCTCCATGATAGTGCAGAATTGATGTTCTTTACAGGGAGGTGAGGTAGGTGAGAGGTGAGTGAGGTAGGAGGTGGCAGAGGTGAGTGAGGTGAGGTTGTGGTTAGGTTACGTTAGACAGCCCTAGGGGAAAAATTCAATTCGTGCTAAAAGGTTTAGTTGTCCTTAAAATATAATTCCTTACGTTTAACCGCAGAACACCTTATTTTCAATATATTTTACTCTAATAATGTCGCCTAATAAACTAGATCCCTAAAACAAGCAATAAAAATTTTTTTTATTTGCTTTAGTTTTCTACTTCGCTCTAAAAGGTTTAATTTTTATTTAAACCTAGTTGATAACAAAGAAGATTATTAATTTATAGTATTAAAGAGTGTGGGCGTTAAAGTAACTTTTACGTAATACGTAGCCACGGTATCCTAAGTAAATCTGTATTATTCTATATATGAATCAGTGCATATTTTGAAAAATTTTTAAGTCCAAAATTTCTTAAGTTTAGAAAAGTTAAGTTAAATGAAAATTGTATAGGGGCAAGCTTCTGGCATAATTCCAGAAGCTTGCCACTGAAAAATTTCATCCTTTTTCACTAACTTAACATTTGAACTTAGAAATTTTTTTGTAACAGAAAATTTTTTCTGAAAACATACAGCTTCAAATCTGAGAAATTTACCTATGATCACTGTGAGAGGCATTGGTATAATGGTCCTGTAATGGGTTTGTTGTCTTTTTAGTACTCTCGAATGTGGCCAGAACGTTTTGCCATAAAGGCGGTGTCTAGCATTCGAAAGTACGAAACGAATATACATACGTACAATAAACGATTATTGATATATAGTTTATTATATTTATTCGGACACCGAATATAACTATATCCCTTTGCCAAAAGGCGTTGTCTAATATTGGGTTAATTTCAATTGGTTTAATATTTATTAACAAATCAACATAATCAACAAAAGATTGATATAAATATATATATAGATATATATATATATATATATTCATATATATATATATATATATATATATATATATATATATATATATATATAAGAGAAAGATATATATATATAAATATATACATATATATGCCAAACTAAAGAAGTTACTTTGCATATCTTTAAAACTAAGATAAGTACAAAGAAACTGATAACATATATGAACAGCGTATGAAATTTGTATGGAAAATGAAAAAAATAATTTAATTTTTATTATTTTTTTCTCTCTCCAAAACCGCTAAGTAGGTAAGAAAACCAACATATATGGAAACTAGCGTGCAGCTCTCTTTTTTAGGGCTAGAGCCGATGGAGGACAGAGGGTGGACGTTTTCCATACCCCGTAGGGGAGGGGCGGAGGAACCCCCGCGACACCCAAATACCAAAGAGCGGGGGTTCCGGAGACCCTCCCCGGAAATAGGTCTTCACCTCGCTGTCCTCCAGGAGGCCGAGAGACCCGGACTTTGCGGTTTACCCCTGGGTAATTCTGTTAAAAAAAAATCTTTTTTTCATACATATTTCATACTCTGATTCAAATATGTTAATAGTTTTCTTGTACCTATCGTAGTTTTAATATAAAAATATTTTTTTTGTCATTAAATTTCATATGCTGATTCTATATATGTTATCAGTTTTCTTGTACCTATCTTTGTTTTAGATATCATGCGGGTAACTTCTTTAGTTTCACCATATATATATATATATATATATATATATATATATATATATAAGATATATATATATATATATATATATATATATATAATATATATATATATATATATATATATATATATATGTTATATATATATATATATATATATATACGGTATATATATGGGAACTTTCTATGTTTTTTATTATATGTATGGCAAGTTTCCTGATTTTTTTTTTTTTTTTTTTTTTTAATATATTTTCAAATAATATATATCCCCAACAATCAATTTAAGGTAATGACATGATTCAAAATATATAGGACCTTTTACGTTTTACAACCCCTCAGTTTCAATTTTTTTCTTTTTAACTAAACTAAAGGAATACCCAAGCGTAAAAAACAGTAAAGATGGCAGGAGTCGGGGTCTCCGCCTTTGAGTGAACTAAGAGAGACCATTTCCGCCCCGGGAGTGGCCCTGAACCCCATGGTATTTGGGTGCCGTGGGGTTCCTCCGCCCCTACGGGGTAGGGAAAACGTCCCCCCCTCTGTCCCCGTTGGGCTCGAGCCCCCAATTTTTTTTTTTTTGCTGTTTTTTTTTATTATTATTATTTTCATTTTTGTAATAAGCGTTACACGCTGATGATTTCAAATATGAATTGGTTTTTCTGTAAGTGTCGTACTTTTCGAGATATTATTATTCATTTATGAAATGGTAAATCACTTATATATATACAAAAAAAATTTATGATTTTTATATAAATCAAAATTTTTTCCCAAATATGTAATTGGTTTTTCTGTGAGTGTCGTACTTTTCGAGATATTTCATTTTGAAAATATTTAACAAATGTGATTTCTTTAAAATTTAAAAATATTTCGAACTTTTCCGTGTCCGTTACCACTGAAATTCATTGTTAGCATCATAGTAGCAATATATTAAAAATAAAAATGGGTAACTGACGGAGTCGTAAACAGAATAGGATTCCAGAGAGTATATATATATATATATATATATGAGGAGAGTATATATACATATATATATATATATGTATATATATATATATATATATATATATGCAGTAATCTATGCTAGTTTTAGCGCAATTTGATAAACTATTTTATGAAATGCTGTAAATATTCCACCGAAAACGGTCTGCCCAGTACTATAGCAATATACAAACTCAATATTTAATGTTCCAATCTTTATTACAACTAAATTTTAATCCTCTTCCGTCAATTCATTTTCTGCGGAGTTAATTAACGTAATGTATATTATACGCGAATGTCCTTAAAGCTAAATCAACTTTATATTAAATCCACGCTCTATTTTTTATGTAATTTATTTCATTTTAAAGATATACATACGACAATAATGGGCATGATATATTATTGCGTAGCAAATAAGCGTGAAGCTACCCATCCTAAAGTAAATCAGTCAATGGAAGAGAAAAGAATGTATCCAATCAATCCAAAATTATTCCAGAATATTCTATGTAAATGAATATCAATATTTTTTTATTTAAAAATTTTGAAGACTGAAATTTTTAAATTTAGACTAATAAATAATCTTTGCCCTGCCTGTATTTCATATTCGTATTAATCGAATTCGGCACTGGATCTAAGATGGCGGTATATGATTGAAGCGGCGCAGAAAACGCGTGGAAGCGTTTTCACGATAAATGCGTAGGAAAACGGTTAACACCCAACTGAAACTGAACGAAGTACACGTG
>JABUQX010143433.1:0-15198 GCA_015478945.1 Trachelipus rathkii | reverse complement strand
TCCCAAGATCCCGAGTCCTTTGGTGGCGGGTGACTTCAGGCCCATCTGTATTATGCCGATATTCCTGAGGTTGTTGCACAAGGTTCTGGCGTCTGATGGTCTTTAATCCTGATCCCTAACAGTCTGGGTTCCAGACTGGTAGGTCTACTTCTCAGAACGTGTATTTGCTACGTTCTTTGCTACGTCCTTGCTGAAGTCCAAGGCGGAACGAAGGTCGAATACTTATCTGGCCTCCGTAAACTTTAGAAAGGTGTTCGATTCCCTGATTCACGTTACCCATTTGGACTTGAAAGACGCTTGTTTGCAGGTAGAGTTTGTCGAGTACATTGCCCATCTATACAGTTTGACCCAGGTGAAGGTTGGTGGGCGTTGGTCAGGCAGGGAAGGGGCGTCCCCATGGGGTCGCCGCCTGTCCCCTGTGCTCTTCAATCTGTCTCTGGACTATCTCTCGAAAAAGCTTAACCCCTAGATTGGGGTGACGCTTGAAGGCCACAGAGTTACTGCTGTAACCTTTGCCGATGATCTTGCCCTGTTTGCGTCAACGAGGAGTGGATTGCAGAGCAAACTTGAAGACCTGGTTGCGATTGCGTGAACCATTGGCACGACCATTGGGGTCCCGAAGTGTGCTACCTTGCGTCTCCGGTGGTTAGGTAGGCAAAAGTAGATTGCCCATGATACCGTCTCGTTTGTCGTCGACGAGGCCATCCCGGTGATGAGCTCTGGTGGTGTCTACAAGTACCTTGGTGTTCGGGTCCTGAGTGTTAGTCTGTGTTGGGTTTGAGAGACAGTCTGCTGAAGTTGGGTGCAGGTCTCCTTAAGCAGCGGCAGAAGATTTATCTTCTGAAGCACCACCTGATCTCAAAATACCAATACGCTTTAAAACACCAACGAGTATCTTTGGGATCACTGCGGAATGCGAACCACCAAATTAGAGCTATGATCCGCAAGGCTAGTTCCCCTGTTCAGTAAGCCACCCTTCAAACGTGGTCTTGGCATTCCTGAACTGGAAAAGTCCGTTTCGCTACAGGTTAAGTCCCTGAAGCAGAAGTTACTGCGGATGGAAGGTGTTTGGGGCGTGGTCGCGCAATCGATCATTGCCCCAAACTCTATGAGATAGCGTCCCACCGTAGTTACGGAGTATTGCGATGGATTGGGATTGGCAAGTGCCGCCAAGAGCCGGTCAAGGTTCGTCAGGGTTTGGTGAACACACGTGAGATAGTCTCCAGAGGGAGGCAGTTTCCTATGAAGCAGGTCTTGTGTGACCTATGTTAAGCCCTTGTAGAAACACTGGGCAACATTCTGCAGAAATGCCCGGCAGTTGCACCATAAAAGACACTGCGGCATGACCATGTGAATGTAAAGATTAAAGCTGCACTTGAAAGGCGTGGCTGGCAGGTCTTGCTTGACCCCGTGATCCTGATTTATGCGGGGATCATCAGGCCTGACTTAGTGGCCTGGAGCGGCGCTGAGGCTAAAGTGATTGACTGTATGGTTTGGGCAGATTGCTTCATTGAAGCTTCATTGAAAATGTATACTAGTGGAAAGTCGATTACTACGATGGTTCCGTCCATCCGAGCATAGGTGACGGAGCGGTCTGGGAAGGAGTCGATTAAGTTTGGTGTGATAGGGTTTAATTGGAGAGGTGGCGTCTCGGCTCGGTCACACAATCTTCTTCAAGACTGAAACTGACCTACTTGATCAGGCTGCTAGACGTTTCTCTTATAGAGGGAAATGTATTGGTGCTCCAAACGTTTAAATTGGAAGGGGACGGGAAGGCTTTCCGAAGTACTTTTGCTCGGCGTGAACTCGCCCTCGTTGTCAAGCCTTGTACATAATGACATTAACCCTGTAAAAAAAATTTATGCAAACACTGGGCGATGGAGCTTTGCTCGATTGCCTGGGCTGTATCCCTTGCACATTTGGTGCTGGTTAGGTTGTGGGTGGTGGGGGACTTATTTAATCCCTCTTCAGGGGTATCCGCGCTCGGCTTTACCATGCTGGCCATTAGTCCAGTATCGGTGGTTATGAGTATTGAGCACTGAAAGCCTAGCCATAAGTAGAAAGTTTGGGAACAGTGGGGGAGGAAGTTACGGCTTTAAAAGATATTCAAGATAAAGGTTGAAATGGAAGATTCAATAAGATTAGGAGGGAAAAAATTAAATTAAAAGAAGGATTTGAGATAAGCCATTTCATGATGAAACGTTTGCCATGTAGAACAAATGTTATAGGCTCTGTGGAGGTACTGTACATGATTATGGATTTGATGATGAGTTTAAAGCAGGATTGTGGAGTCTGAGTCGCGGAGCCGGTAATTTTGAAGAGAGTGGAGTCAGAGTCGGTAATTTTGAAGAGGGTGGAGTCGGAGTCGGAGTCGGAGTCGGTAATTTTCAAGAGGTCGAGTTGAGTTGGAGTTGGAGTTGGTAACTTTCAAGATAGTAGAGTTGGAGTCAGAAAATTTTGAACTGACAAAGTTATGAATTGTGACTCCGTGAGTGATTTCAATTACTTCATACAAATTCACTGACTTGCCACTTCCACATCACAAAATGCAATTGCAAATCTCGAAGTTTTCTAACCTGCACCTTATGTTTCAATTTGGTTTATATTCTAATAAATTAAACCTCCAACCTTACACCATCTATATTTAAGATGCTGAAGAAATAAAAGACTCATTTGAATTATCATTTCTCTCATTGACAATGATAATCTACTAGCTGCTTGCCTATATTGATCCCACCACGTGGGGAAGTTTTTAATCAAATGATCAAACAACAAAGCCAATCTGCACTTTGCAACGTGGTCATTTGTATTAAAGGGTTGCAGGAAGTCCAAGAAGAAAAGAATATATCTGAACATATTGTAAGTGATGAAACTAAAACTATCCCCATTACTACCTTCTCAAGTCATTTTCAGAAAGTCTGTAATATTAAATATGAGAAAGCTCTAGATATTGAAGAGTTTAGTCGAAAGCATCGACTGGTTCAAGTTGAAAAAATTGATATAACTTCGAAGCTTAAATTAGAAGAGGTCATCGAAAAGTATCCAGACATTGTACAAGAAGCTGCCATTGCTACTACGGCTGTACATCCAATACAAGTTAGCGTTAAACGATTTTTCGCTTTCGCATTATAAAATCAGACTTAAGAGGAAAATGAGGACCTGGCAGATGCTATTTATTTTTAAGAACTAATTATTCAATGAGCAAATGACACTAGATAAGTTCATGTTAACTAAGTTTTTTTTTATGCTAACAACATCTCATTTTTAAGCGCTTATCATGAGGGGCGGAAAATAAAACATGGAAAAACCCACCCAATCAACAACCTAAAGCAAATCTCTCAGGTGAGCGCAGACGTGGGCTTTAAAGAGAGAAAGATTAAACATGTTGGAAAACAGAAGAAGGCAAGGAGTTCCACAGAACAGAAGTAGCAGAAAGAAAGAGGCACCACAGCGAACAAGTCTGGTGTTCTCAATACCACCAAAATTCATGTGAGCGTAAGGCACCCCTTGTATTATGAGTGGCGACGAATGGAGGTGGAATGCTTGCGGGCCAACCCCTGAGCATCACCGCCAGTACCTATTGAAAGAGATAGTGCGCCAACGTCACGTCGCAGATAGAGGATCAAGAAAGTTTGAAAGAGTTTATTAGTCTCAGCTTTAGACTCAACCTTTTTCCAATAGAAGGTGGAGCCGGAGCCTCCAGATGTGAGAACAGTGCTCCAAGTCCAAACAAGGCGAATAAGGCCCTTATATAAATGGAGTAGCTGTGCAGAAGGAAAAAATTCCTGCAACCTGAACAGAACTCCTGGCTTTATTTTGAGGCCCTCTTAGCAACCATTGAAATATGAGGTTTCCAAAACAATTTATTGTTTATGTTAAGACCAAGAATGTTTATGTTATTCACACAGGAGAGACGTTAGAGCCGTCGAAGGAAATAGGAAAGGACGGAGTGTTTTTGAGAGGAGATGTAGAGAACTTGAGTTTTTAAGAGTTGAATTTTACAAGGTTGCGGTGACCACACCGGGAAATCCCATCCAGATCGATCTAGAAGTAAAAGAGGGAGCATATTTGAAGTGAGTAGAAGAGAGAAGAGTTGAGGCATCGGCATAAGAGTGAACAGAGTGGAAGTACAGCTGAGGAGAATCGTTGATGAAAAGTGGAATAAAGTTGAGATAGGAACTGAACCTTGAGTGTGGTCACCCGCCAATTAACAACAGGAAAGTAAAGATAAGCTGCTCCATCAACGAGTGCTGATATAAAGCGATCGTGGAGAGAAAACTAGACAAGAGTAAGCAAAGAGAAGGAGGAAACCCAAAGGAAATGAGCTTAGAGAGCAGTGACGCGAGCCAAACCCGGTCAAGCGCCACCACGCAAGACTCCCCTATGGGCAGAAGACCATGTGAAGATTATAAGTCAGTGAGATAAGAAAGTATGTCACCAGTTGACCTCGAACGACGAAAGCCATACTGATGATCTGAAAGAAGGGAATGAGACTCTAGATGGTCCAGGAAATAAGAGTTAAGGGTTTCAAAGATTTTAGATAGAATACAAGTGAGAGCTATAGTGCGAGAGTTTGAAGGATCATGAGCTGGCTTTGCCTTTTATCTGGATCGGTTGGACAAATATGCGCACTTCCAGCACTGAGGAAAAGTATTAGTATTAAGATATAGAGAGTAGAGTTGAACGAGGGCAGGCGCCAGCTCAGAAGCACACTCCCTCAAAACACGGGAGGAATGCCATCCGGGCCACTAGCCTCACTCGACTGCATAGATCCCATGCACACGATCATCTGTAATCACAGGTAAAGACATGGGAAACCTGAGAGGAGAAGGAGTAAGAGGAGGGATGCCAGAATTGTCCAGGGTAGAATTAGATGAAAAAAGGAGGCCGAAGAGATTTGCCTTTTCAGACGGAGAGTTAGCAACAGAACCGTCAGGTTTTTCATATGTTAAATGTTGAGAAGAAAAAATATCCCAAAAATTAGTTGTTGCAAACATTGACATCATTCCTAATGCTAAACTTTAGATTTGGATAGTCGAATTTAAAAATGTTTAGAATTTAATGGTATCGAGCTGCATTCCTCCACCATTTAATGTCATTTAAACAATACAGTTATACGGAACATTTCTTAATGGCTTATTAGTAGAGAAATTGGCTCTAAGCAATGAAAAACAATGTATAGCGACATACAAATAGTACCAGAAACCATGTGTAACACGCACAAGTTTACATTGGTATCTATCGAATTTACAATACACATAGTGAGATACAATGTGTATGAGATACCTAATTGATATAACTTCCGTCGATCGAAAACCGCACATGTTTTCTAATAAAAGCAGCATAGTTGCCATAAAAGGTACCAAATCTTAATAATAAAATTAATAATATTAACAATAACAATAATACTAGTAATAGTATTATGAATAATAATAATAATAATAATAATAATAATAATAATAATAATAATAATAATAATAATAATGACAATAATAATAATAATAATAATAATAATAATAATAATAATAATAATAATAATAATAATAATAATAATATTAACAATAATAATAATAATAATAATAATAATAATAATAATAATAATAATAATAATAATAAATGAAAATAATAATAATAATAATAATAATAATAATAATAATAATAATAATAATAATAAAAATAATGATAATAATAAAAATAATGATAATAATAATAATAATATTTTGAATAATAATAACAGTACTGATAATAATGCAAATAATATTTACGACTAATAATAACAGAACATATATCAGAATTTCAGTTGGACGACCATATTTGTGGTCCCCACCAAGAGTACACAGTTCGACGACGTCGTCAATTAATTATGAATGGAGAACATATCGTTACGAAATTCCTATTTACCGACATCGTACACTTGGCAACATGGCTGAACGCTTGACATAAACAGAACGTAACCTATACGTTTGGAGACACATACGTAAACTAGTTTATTCCGTATCTCGTCATTGTAATACAGAGATAGTGGAGCACCTTTTGTAACATTGCACAAGCTATGGCGTACCCATTTCAGGAGCAGGCGGATATGCTATTTACATATGGGAAGGCAAACGGTAACGGTAGGGGGGCCGCACGGTTATATTTAGACACCTACCCAGATCGCACTCAGCCACACCATAGCACCTTCGCAAGCATTTATCGACGATTGTGTGAGAGTGGCACTCTTGTACCTGCAGCGGCCGAACGAGGACAACCACGAGCTGTTCGTACACCCGCCGTATTCTTGCCATAGGTGACAGGGATCCCAGCGTTAGCTCCAGACAGATTGACCAGCGGACCGGCGTCTCTAATACCACAGTGTGGAGAATACTGCACGAAAATTTGCTGTACCCATATCACCTTCAACGTGTGCAGGGATTGTCACCGGCAGATTATGTACCACGGTTACGGTTCTGTCAATGGTTTCGGCGTCACATCATTCCACGAAATAAAACGTCCTTAATCCTGTTCACAGATGAAGCCTGTTTCGGTAGAGACGGCATCACTAACCATCATAACAACCATCTATGGGCCGACAGGAATCCACATGAAATAATACAAGTACGGCACCAGCAACAGTTTCGCATAAATGTATGGGCCGGTGTTCTTGGTGACTATCTTATCGGACCATATGTTATTCCGGAGCGCCTCAACAGCCAGGTTTATCTACACTTCCTACGGCATACGCTCCCAACCCTTCTGGACGATATTCCGTTAAATATCGTGCGAGACATGTGGTTTATGCATGATGGTGCCCCGCCTCATTTTAGCGCTCAAGTTCGGGGGTATCTGAATGGTAAATTCAACAATAGATGGATTGGTAGAGGTGGTCCGGTGCCATGGCCCGCACGTTCACCCGATCTCAACCCCTTAGATTATTACTTATGGGGACACCTGAAAAGCCTTGTGTATAATGAACCTGTTGCTGACGAAGCTACTCTACACCACCGTCTATTAAACGCCTGTCAGGACATTCGGCAACGGGCTGGAACATTTGAGAGACTACGTCAGTCAATGACAAGGCGTGTAGATGCCTGTATTACCTCTAGAGGAGGTCATTTTGAACATTTATTGTAATGGATACAAACAAATATACTGTACCACGTAACGTTTGCATTACTATGTATGTACCTGTAATAATAAATGTTTCATTACTATTCCTATTGCTGTCACTATTGTTCTTTCCTAACAGTAAACGCCTTTCATCGATTAAGCAGACGCTAGGCAAGTACTATCGTTATTAGTATTACTAGTAGTATTAGTAATAATAGTATTGGTAATGTATTATTTCCTACTGTACTGTCATTAATGTGTAATATTAAGTGTGTAATAATATAATATGTGCACCTATGTTACAAGCAGACCATTGCGTGCTAAACCTAACAGGAAAGGTGAGGTTGGTACCTTTCTGGTACCATTTGTATGTCGCTATATCTCGGAAACGGTGCGTTTCCGGCCATATGTGTATAGAGGCATTTAGGCTCTATTTCGTGTGACCAATGCCCCACCAAAGTTTGTCGGTCTATTCCTGAAACACCCTATATATATATATATATATATATATATATATATATATATATATATATATATATATATATATATATATATATATATATATATATATATATATATATATATATATATATATATATATATATATATATATATATATAGTAGAAATAGTAAGATTTGGAACCTCTCTTATCTAACCGCAAACCGCAAACCGCAAAGGTCATAAAAGTGGACCTTCTTATCTAACCGCAAACCGCAAAAGTGATAAAGGTCATATGCTTCGTCACTTCAAAGGGGACCGCCGACCGAGAGGAAAGGTCACCTGTTTCTATATTCTATATATTCTATATTCTATATTCTGATATTCTATATATTCTGGAAGCTTCTGATTGATCTTTCCAGAAAACCGTTAATTCTACCCTAAGGTTATTGGGTGCAGGGAATCAGTGAATATATTAGAAGGTGCTAGGATACTTCCTTCATGAGTTATTACCTACCCCCTTTCTAGCCTTTTTACAGCATGTCATGTCTCGTAGAATACAGCTAATAATGGTGTCTACCCCTAGGTTATAAGGAGGATTCGATTGGTATATATTAGAAGGTGTTAGGTTGGTTCCTTCTACGAGTTAGTACCCCCACCCCCCTTTTCTAGCCTTTTCTAGCATGTCATGTCCTACGTTATAGAATACGGCTAATATTGGTGTCTATCCCCATGTTATAAGGTATGAGGATTCGTTTGGTGTATATTAGAAGGTGCTAGGTTGGTACCTTCTACGAGTTAGTATCCCCCACCCCCCTTTCTAACCTTCTAGTGCGATATATCGTATGTGATGAATACATCCGATATTTGTATCGGTCATACCGATCGGTACTGCTGAATCATTTTCCATGGTTTGACTGGAATCAGATTCATTTCCCTAACAAGGGTTAGTATTAGATATTACCCTACCCCCTTTCCTAACATTTTTGTTTCTGGAGCTATGAAGCCGAGCTCAGTGCGGCGTTTCATCCGTTGCGGTTTTAGAACGCAACATGCGTTTTTCGTAGATGGCGTACCCTTCGTAAAAAAATATCATATATATAATATATATATATATATATATATATATATATATATATATATATATATATATATATATATATATATATATATATATAGTGTAAGACTTTGGATGCTATTTTCATGTTGGACGTATCCGTTATCTATATTTACCCCTAATCTGTGATTGGCTGAACTATCTTATACCTTGCCGTGATTGGTTGAAATATCCCTTATCTCTTAGACTTGTGTTTGTTCCAGTAATATTACATTATTCTTTCTCTCGAAACTTATTTTATCGTCATAGTCGTTTTAGATTTGAACGTGGTAGAAGGTTGTGCTCTGTTTTAAAAGTGTTCTTATTTCCCCTGATGTATATTCCTACCGTTAGAATGGTTCGTCTTGATAAATACACCTCTATACGTGACATGTGAAATCAATATTCCGAAAAGTGATGTATCTTTCTTATATACAAGAAAGCCCGACGGTTTTACCTACTTCAGATGTAGTGACCAATATGAATATAACAGACGTGTTTTTATGAGTTCCGACGAATTACTTTGTGTATGCCAACATGCTGAAGAATGGGTGAACGAACACTTTAAGTCACACAGTGTATTAAATCGTTGGGAAATAGTTATCAGTGGGGGTGGAGATCATGATGATAAGAAACTTACTTTAACCTTCTCTAAATATCTAGATACGAATATTATGGATATTAGAATATGGCAGAGACGCGAAGATACAGGACTATTTAACCCTACAATATATGGTTTCTATATTAGAGGCACATCTCAGATAAAATATATGGGTCGAGTTCGAGAGAAAATGTTAAAACAGTTGCGTAAAACAGAAATGTTAACCGATTATGTTACAGCAGCCCATTATATTTTATACGAGACATATTATACATTTAAAAAACTGTTATCTAAAGATTCGGAAAATATAATTAATCAGTTCTTAGCTTCGATAGATGTTCATAACTTTATTCGTCAGCTTGAAGAATTCCTTTACGTGAATGATCCTGACCCAAAACATATGGTAGTGTCAGGGAGAGAACTTGCCTCGTATGTACTCTGGGACGGAGTTGAGGAATTGAAAAAGTATATTAGATCTAATAACGAAGATAACTGGCATTTGTGTAAGGACTTGGACCGATTAAATCTTAATGAGGTCTCGTAAGCAAGCATTCATGTAAGGAACATTCAAATATATATATATATATATATATATATATATATATATATATATATATATATATATATATATATATATATATATATATATATATATATATATATATATATATATTCATGGGTTTTTATTTTTTTTTTTTTTTTTTTTATTATTATTATTATTATTATTATTATTATTATTATTATTATTATTATTATTATTATTATTATTATTATTATTATTATTATTTGTTTGTTTCAGTTTTAATATCGTGTTTTTTTTGTTTTGTCAAAGATCATTTTTCTACATTGTTAATTTATGAATATAGACCTCCTTTGTATACATATATTATCAGTTTAGTTTGTATATGCCTAATCCTTCTGTAAACATGTTTGTCTCTGTCGATGTAAGACGTGATTATATGGACTTTCTGAGTTGATAAGGAGGTTATGTTGTAATCTTGTTTACTTTCTTATGATTGGTTGAAAATATACTATCTATAGATTTGAGATTGTTTTATATACAAAGTTTTCAGTACGATATTTCCAACTGAGCTAACACCATGGCTTCTCTTCACACTCCCAAACTTATTAACGACATATTTACGAGGACCTTTGTTATTCTACAAATATCATTCATTGTTATTGACCTGATGACGATATTTTATTCTTCTGTATTCTTCTGGGCAGTGCATGATACTTTACATTTCATTCATTGGAAAAGTTTTATCAATATTATTAGTTGTGGAAGAATGGATGAAGGCTGGATATGATGGTAAATCAGTTATGGTGAAATATCAGTGATGAAGAAGGCAGGGTATTAATAGAATAGATGTTGTTTTCTCATATTGTGATAGTGTTAAAAGTATTGATGTACGTAATTACTGGAAACCTTACTCAGCTAACACATTCATACGTGCAAGAATAGGGTTCCGTTTACATTCGCATGAGAATATTACAACATTGTTTAAAAATAAAAGAAGAAATATTAATGCATCTTGACAATGTCGACATACTTGACGAATTAATACATCTGGCCTATGGTTTGTTTTATAAAATTTACACTGAAGTATGGGGAAAACCTTATAATAGAATGTATAGCAGCTTGCTGACGACAACTAATGTTGATACCTTTACTTCTCTTTGGCATGAGAAAATGCAATCTATAGAACCTGAATATGCTGAAGAATGGGTTGGTGCATCTCAAGATATTTATTCTATGTTATTTCAAAAGGAATAGGAGCTTTGGAACATATAAAGAATGCACAGTTTCAACTTCATCCCATGTGTTCTGCGGACCGTATGATAATATATATATATATATATATATATATATATATATATATACTACTTCTATATATATATATATATACATATATATATATATATATATATATATATATATAACCTATACATATATATTTAAAAAACACATGTTCTGTAATGTTTTAAAAATATCTGTATGCGACAACATTGTATATATCGTTAATATATATAGCATATATATATATATATATATATATATATATATATATACCATATATATATATATACCTCCATATACTATATATATATATATATAATACATATATATAACAACCTTATAATATATATATACATATATATATATGTATATATATATATATATATATATATATATATATATATATATATATATATATAATATATGTAATAATATATATATATATATATTAATAAACTTGTGTGTGTGTTCTGTAATATTTTAAAAATACCTTTATGTAAACAACATTGTATATCTCGTTAATATATATATATTATATATATATATATATATATATATATATAATAAGAATATATATATATATATATATATATATATATATATATATATATATATATATATATATATATATATATATATATATATATATATATATATATATATATATATATATATATATATATATATTTAAATAATGCACTTTTTCAGTAAAATTATTTTTTTTAAATCTTGTTTTAACTCACCCTTACTATGTATTATTATGTTATGTTTAAGTTTGTAAAAGAAAAAAAAACGAGGCTATATATATATATATATTTACAATAATGAGAATAGTAAAAACAGTTAAAACAGTAAAAAACAGTCAGTAAAGGTGGGTGGGGACCCTCTGGTGGCTGTTTGCTGTAGTGTTTTACTGCTTTGTTGCTTTTATGTTCCCTAAAACATGTTTTTCATGGAAATTCTACAACATTTTTTAAAAAAAAAATGTAGGATTTTAAAAAAATGTTTTCAACAATGGCAATAAATGTTTTTGTAAAAGCATTTGACAGAAAATCAAAAATGTTTTCATAAAGAAAATGTTTTAAGAAAAACAAAATGTTTTGAAAACAAAAATATTTTTGAAAATCAAAATGTTTACTTCAACAAAAATGTTTTTGAAAAACAAAAACATTTGTATTTAATACATGAAAAATATAAATCTTATCCTTCAACATAAAATTTAACTTTAACTTTATCTATAACATAAACAAAATGTTTTTAGAAAGAACAAAATATTTTTCCGGAAAAACAAAAATGTGACTCGTCATTCTTACAAAAATGTTTTCAGAAAAAATAAAAATAAATATGTTTTTCAAAAACATTTGTATTTAATACATGAAAAATATAAATCTTATCCTTCAACATGAAAATTTAACAACTTTATCTATAACTTTAACTTTAACTTTAACTTTACTTTAAAATGTAAGACTGTGTATACGACCTCAACTAAACATATTCTTCTTCTTTCTCATTCTTCTTTCTCCTTCCTCCTCCTTCTTCTTCTTCTTTCTTCTTCTTCTTCTTCTTCCTCTTTCTTCTTCTTCTTCTTCTTCTTCTTCTTCTTCCTCCTCCTTGTCTTGCACTCTGTGCTTTCTTCTTTTTTTTTTCCTATTACCTGCAGGGTTTCAAAACTCATTCAGGGACTATGAAAATCCCAAAATTCGGAATCTGTGTCCTTTGAAACTTATATAAAACACATCAGTTGACTCAATATGCAGCTGGAGCCAGAATTCCAGTCTGGCTCCGCTATCACAAACTCCGGCTCCGGTTCCGGCTGTGGCTCATGTGTTCCGTCACATAAAACTCAATAGTCTATTTCATTTATTCTCTTCTGTTCATTCATCAATTTTCAACCTTCTAAGTCCTTTTCCTGGTTTTGGGGCCCAGACCCCCTCCCCCTCCTTGGACGCGGCGGCGGGAAACCTCGGGCTCCGGCAACCGGCACCTTCAACAATCATGGTAGCCAGTTTGAAAAGAATATCTTTAACCAGAAAAGCCTTTAAAAAAAACAAAAATATAAATGAGCACCGCAGCACCGGTGCAAAAGACCTTAAGGAAAGCTCTGATCCACTCGGTAATGCCAGAAATCAACTCGGTATACCTCGAAACATAGAGGTAGACACCAAATTCAACTCTCTAGCTCGAAAAATAACAAAGTTGAATACATGCACTAGAAAAAGGGGGGTAGGGGTACTAACTCATAGAAGGAACCATCCTAACAACTTCTAATACATACCAATTGAATCCTCATACCTTAAAACATAGGGGTAGACACTAATATTAGGTGTATTCTATGATGTAGGTCACGCTTGCTAGAAGTGCTAGAAAAGGGATTGGATACTAACTCGTAGAAGGATTCTAATATACACCAATCGACTCTACGTACCTTATAACATAGGGTAGGCATTAATATGGGGTGTATTCTAAGATGTAGGACATGTCGTGCTAGAAGCTAGAAGAACCAGCTAGGCCAACTGAAACCCTCAAAAATGAATTCTACACTATTGAAAACATATATGTAGACACCTCATTTGTCCTAATATGTGGTTGGAGCCAAATTCCATTCTGGCACCACTGGCTCCCGCCAACTCCGGCTCAACACCCCTATGGTTCGTCATTTATTTTTAACATAGCCATTATTTCATTTATTTTCTTCTATTCATTCATTAAATTTCAGCTTTCTAAGTCCATTTTTAGGTTGGGGGCGGGGACCCCACACCTCCCATAAGACAATAACATTTGAAACGTGGTTGTAATGTATGGCACCATATAAAGAACGCTTACTAAGTTTAAGAAGAAGAGGATACGATGTCTCTAACACACCTCTTTTACTTTAAATGTGATAATTGGTGTCAGATTTATATAAATGATCCCCGGCGGGGGCCACGGGGACTCTGGCGTTCGGGAGAGTAACTACGGGAATCTTATTTTTGAGACATTCTACCCCTGTTTTGACACCCGTCATGATAGGTTTTTGACGAAAGGTACGCCATCGGCTTTTAGTTGGCGTTCTAAAACCGCAACGGATGAAACGCCGCGCTCGGCTATAGCGGCGCAATCGACTCAGCATACCTCAAAATATGCTAGGCAACACAGGCTCAGCTTCGCCATGCTAGAAAAGGCTAGAAAAGAGGGGTAGGGTAATATCTAATACTAACTCTTGTTAGGAATGAATCGATTCCGTCGTAAACCACAGAAATCGATTCAGCAGTGCCGATTATGTACTAATCGATACCAATATCGGATATATTCATCACATACGATATATCGCACTAGAAGGTTAGAAAGGGGGTGGGGGATACTAACTCGTAGAAAATTTTACCAACCTAGCGCAGCTAATATACGCAAAGCAGATCCTCATACATATAACATGGGGATAGACACCAATATTAGCCGTGTTCTATGACGTAGGATGTCAGGCTAGAAAAGGCTAGAAAAGGGGGGTGGGGATAATAACTCGTAGAAGGAACCAACCTAACACCTTCTAATATATACCAATCGAATCTCCGTACCTTATAACCTAGGGATAGACACTAATATTAGCCGTATTCTATGACGTAGGACATGACATGCTAGAAAAGGCTGGAAAAAGGGGGTAATAACTCATCAAGAAGGAAGCATCCTAGCACCTTCTAATATACACTAATCGATTCCCCGTACCCAATAACCTAGGGGTAGACACTAATACCGGGTGTATTCTACAATATAGGTCGGCACGTGCTAGAAGCTAGAATATATAGAATATAGAATATAGAATATAGAATATAGAATATAGAATATAGAATATAGAAGCAGGTGACCTTTTCTCGGTCGGCGGTACCCTTTGAAGTGACTCCGTTCTTCGGCTTGTTATCACTTTTGCGGTTTGCGGTTAGATAAGAAGGTCCACTTTTATGACCTTTGCGGTTTGCGGTTAGATAGTTCCAAATCTTACTATTACTACTATATATATATATATATATATATATATATATATATATATATATATATATATATATATATATATATATATATATATATGCTACTATAATATATATATATATATATATATATATATATGCCGTTATTTGTGGGATCGTCACTGGAACACTATAAATGCAACGCAACTCTACATTCTCGAATCTCGCAGTTGC
>JABUQX010143431.1:0-12500 GCA_015478945.1 Trachelipus rathkii | reverse complement strand
CAAGTGTCTGAGTTTAAATATTTAGGGTATATGTTGGATGAGAAGGAACGGATGATGTAGAGTGTAGTAGAAAAGCTGTGAATGGTAGGAAGGTGGGTGCAATTAAATCGTTGGAGAATGTAAAGGGACTAAGTCTGAGGTGCGGGTCTTACATGAGGGTATGTTGTTACCTGTGTTATTGTATAGTAGTGAGACTATGGTCTGGAATAAGAAGTATAGATCTAAAGTTCAATGTGTTCAGATGGACAATCTTAGGGGTGTGCTAGGTGTGAGAAGAATTGATAAAGTGAGGAATGAACGTATTAGAGAGTGGTGTGGTGTGAAGAAAGGGGTAAATGAGAGAATAAATGAAAGTATGTTGAGATGGTTTGGTCATATGGAAAGGATGAATGATAGTCGGTTGGTTAAGCGGATGTATAGTGGCGAGTGTGTTGGGAACCGACCGGCTGGGAGACCGAAGAAAAAGTGGATTGAGTCAGTAAACGAATGTTTGAAGGAGAGAAATCTGAGTTTGGTAGAGGCGAGAAGAAAGGTGTATAACAGGAACAGGAGTGAATGGCGGGGGATTGTGAGGGGTATGTGGTTGTGGCCCACCTATGTCAGGATATATATATACCTTGACGATCTACCATAGTGAGGGTCCATCGCTGTCCCATGAAGCTTTAGGGTGGATTTTCTGACTGCGATGAGTTCTCACTAATTAATGGTACTGAGGGGGCGGTAAGGCTGGGCTTTCTTTTCGACTTATGTCATGTTCTCCTACTGCTTTTCTTTTCCGATGCTCGTTACGCACCTTACTCCCATTCTTGGGAAAATAGAAGGCAGATAAAGAAGAAGAAGAAGATATATATATATATATATATATATATATATATATATATATATATATATATATATATATATATATATATATATATATATATATATATATATATATATATATATATATATATATATATATATATATATATATATATATATATATATATATATATATATATATATATATATATAGTGTTATGCCACCTATGTGTTACGTCTCCTTGGTTATTCAATTTGTATATGGATGGGGCTATGAAAGAATTAGAATTGGGCGTGGCAGGGAAAGGTGTTAAGATGATGGAGAATGGAAAGGAGTGGAGGGTGCCCTACCTATTGTATGCGGATGATTTGGTTTTGTGTGGCGAATCTGAAGAGAGTTTGAGAGGATTTTTAGAGGGATTTGGCAGGGTGTGTAAAAAGAGGGATTTAAAAGTAAACGTAGATAAGAGTTAGAGTTACGTTATAGTTGGGAGTGAGGACAGATCTCGGTGTGAAGTTAGGCTGGATGGTGACCAACTGGAATAAGTGTCTTGAGTTTAAATATTTAGGAAATATGTTCGGTGAAAAGAGAACGGATGATGCAGAGTGAAGGAGAAAAGTTGTGAAGTGTAGGAAGGTGGCTGGAGCAATTAAATCATTGGTGGATGTAAAGGGCCTATGTCTTGAGTGCTCTAGGGTCTTACATGGGGGTATGTTGTTATCTGTGTTAATGTATAGCAGTGAAACTATGGTCTGGAACAAGAGGTATAGGTCTAAAATACAATGTGTTCAGTTTGACAATCGTAGGGGCGTGTTAGGTGTGAGAAGAATTGTTAAAATGAGTAATGAACGTATTAGAGAGTTGTGTGGTGTGAAGAAGGGATAAATGAGAGAATAAATGAAAGTACATTGGGATGGTTTGGCCATGTGAAAAGAATAGATGATAGTCGGTTGGTATATCCTATGTATAGTGGTGAGTGTGTTGGGAATCAACCGGCTGGGAGACCGAAGAAAAGTGGATTGAGTCAGTGAAGGAATGCCTGGAGGAGAGAAATGTGAGTTTGGCAGAGGCGAAAAAAAAGGTGCATATTAGGAGTGAATGGCAGGGTTTTGTGAGGTGGTATGGTTGTGGCCCACCTGAGTCAAGGGATGAACTCCACACTGACGAGATGCCATAGTGAGGGTACGTCGCGATCCCATGAAGCTCTAGGAAGGATTTTCTGACTGCGACGAGTTCTCACTTATAGGTATAAAGGGGGCGGTAAGGCTGGGCTTTCTTTTTGACTTGAGTCATGTTCTTCTTTTTGACTTGTGTCATGTTCTTCTTCTACTTTTCTCTTTCCGGTGCATGGTACGCACCTTACCCCCACCCCAGTCTTGGGAAAGAAGGTGGATGATGTGATGATGATGATGATGATTGATAATACTATTTTATATTTTCAGAATAATGCCCATAAAATTGAACATCATGATTTCTTCGATAAAGTATTAGTTGATGCTCCTTGTTCGAATGATCGATTGTCATTACAAGAAACTGATAACAATATTTTTAAAGCTTCAAGAGCTAAGGAAAGAATGCAACTTCCAGAAACCCAAGCTAATTTAATAGTGTTAGTATATATATATATATACTCTCTCTCCACCCTTCTCTCTCTCTCTCATATATATATATATATATATATATATATATATATATATATATATATATATATATATATATATATATATACTATTCTTACTATATATATATATATATATATATATATATATATATATATATATATATTTACTATCACCACCACTCACGGGCAGAGCCTTGTGGGAGGAGGTGTTGCACGCCAAAATTTCATCCGCTAACACTGCCAGCAGTCACTTTGAAGATGAACTTTAAGACCTGCAGAGCTTTCGTGAGGAAATTAAATTCATCCAGGAAACAGAAGATGGAAGAGAATTCTACAGAACAGAGGTGGCAGGAAGAAGGAAACACCGCAGCGAACTAGCCTGGGTTACCAATATCTACAGAAAACTCATTGCGCAGACACAGCACCCCTTGTGTGCTACGAGGAATGTTGTAAAGGTGGTGGTACGCGAGTGATAAGCTCCCTGGAGCACCTGCCGCTGCGGTACTTAGAAAAGAGATAAAAGGTACAACATCAGCGCCACGCAAAGTAAGGGATCAGTGAACTGGAAGGTACAGAGCAGTTTATAAGCCTTTTGGCTTTTTGACTCGACCTGTCCAAAAGCCGAGGGTGAAAACAGAGAGCCCAGATGAGAACAGTCTTACTTAAGAGCGGATGATACCATAACACAAGCTGGAGTAACTGAGAAGGAAAAAGGAATCTCCCAGTCTAAACAGAACTCCCAGTTTCTTTGAGAAGCCACCTAGCAACCTTAATGATGTAGGTTTCAAGACATTTACATTTATCATAAAAACTAGAGATGTTTATATTGTCAACAGGAGGGACGAGAGAACCGTCGATCGAAAGAGATAAGAAAGTTAGAAGGTGTTTTAGAGGAATTTGTAGGTTGAGTTTTAAGGGTGAATTTCACAAAAGTTTAAGACTGACCCAATCGGAAATTCTATCCAGATCAGCGAGAATAGAATCGGAAAGATTAGACGAGAGGCAATTCTAGAAGTAAAAGGAGCAGCAGAATTGAAATGAGATGAAGAATGAAGGGTCAAGTCATCGGCATATGAGTGGATAGAGTTAGATGTGCAGGTGAGAAGATCATTAATGAAAGTAGGAATAAAGTAGGAATGAGATTAGAACCCTGAGGAACCTTCCATAATATGGCGAAAAAAAGAAAGAAATTTAACTCCATAGCCCCAAGCCAAATATGGGCGACTTGAAAGAAAACTGAACATAATTAAGCAAGAGAAGAGGAGCCAAGGAGCTTGGGGGACATTCACTTCCAGGTCAAAATGCTTTGGATTGTCGTCAGCGCCACCGCAGAATCTCCCCGTAGTTCGGCGGGAAAAACACTAAAATCGGTTCAAGCCGGAAGAGTATAATATCACGCCAGCGGACCTCAAACACACCGAAAAACCCAGCGCAGCAGATCTAGGAAGAGAGAGAATAGATTAGATGAGTCTGAAGTGAGATAAGGAGGTTTACAAGGATCTTGATAGAGATTTGGTGAGGGGCTCTGGACTTGATGATTGAAAGGGATCAGACGGCTTCCTTTTTTCCCACTGGACTGGGTTGGACATGTGCGTGCTTCCAACACTGAGGAAAATGTTCGTATTAAATTCAGAGAATATAGTTGAACAGGGGAGGCCCAGCTCAGAAGCCCTCCTCAAACTCTTGAAGAAATGCCATCTGGCCACCGCCTTCCTAACGTTCTATAGATCTCCGGAGCCCACTTCACTGTTAAATGCAATTACAGGCAAGACATGGACCACACAGAGGAGAAGGAGGAGGAGATGCCAGAATCGTCGGGTTGGGTTAGAGGAAAATAGGGCCGAAGAGATTGGCCTTTTCAGTTGGATATAGGTCCAGAGTCATAAGGGGGAATAAGAGGAGGATAGTCAAATTTACAAGTTTGTAAGAATGTTTTGGCGAAGGCCGAAAGAATTTGTAATGGAGAATAATGAGGTTAGCGCACTTTCGTTTGATGAAATCCCGCTTTGCCCGTCGAAGAGTATCCTGCAACGATTTCCACAACAATGAAAATTAGCAGGTAGATAGAAGGACCAGACGAGAATTTTTCACTCCCGATACGCGCTGCCTCAGCCTGAATGGCCGGAGAACAAGCACGATCGAACCATGGATTATGAGGAGAGAAAGATTTTGTTGTAGAAGGAATGAACCTGCTCATCCGTCAACAATTACCAGCTCCCACCTTAATGTGGCGAAGCGGCGTCATCAAAAAGCCAAAGTAGTTACTCAGAGATAGTTAGCGTAGAAGCGACGCAAGGGTTTAATCAGCGATCAAAGTGCCAGAAAAAAACGCATAGGGCAGGATGGGGCTATGTTGGAGAGAAAGTATTAAATTAAAAAGAATGCCGTTCTTAAATTCTAGATTTTTAATTGAATTTGGTGGTGTATTTATGAAGAGAAGGACTAATTGGTGAAACATATGGGTCAAGTGTTCAGAGTGGTTGGGACGATCAGGAGTGTGTGTGTAGGTTCTTTGACTGGTTCTCCAAGATCGTTGAGAATGCTGAATGATTCGGCCTCCTCCCCACTTAAATAGTATTAGAGGACCCCAACCATTCAGTGATGTGTACATTGAAATCCCTAAATAGAGGACCCTCATTATTTGGATGAGAAGATATATCCATATAATATATATATATATATATTTATATATATATATATATACCTCTCTCTATATATATATATACCTAATATATATATATATATATATATATATATATATATATCTCTCTCTGACTATATATATATACTATATATATATATATATATATATATATACTATATACATATACGAAATTCTCTTTTTTATACCTGTTGTTACATAAACAGTCTTTCTCACCCACCTTTCTCACCATCCATCTTGTTAGGTAGATCCTGTCAAGTGTTGCTCCTCCAGAAATCCCTCCAGACGTCCCGGTCTTCAAATAGTGCCGTCCTTTCCACATTCTCCATCGTTTCTCCCCTCGACGTAATTGCTTCTTCCACAGCATCCTTCCATCGTTTTCTTGGTCTTCCCACTGGTCTCGTTCCGATAGGTCTCCAATTAAGTAGTCTTCGGGGGTATCTAAAGTCCTCCATTCTCTGCACATGACCGAACCATCTCAGCTGGTTTCTTTCAATACATTCCATTATTGGGCGGACTCCGAGCTCTTCTCTTATTGCGTCACTCCTAACTCTGTCCCTCAGCGTTACTCCTCTTATCAATCTTAACACTCGCATTTCCGCAGCTTCTATTTTACTCTTCTGCATCGTGTTAAGTACCCAACATTCCGACCCGTATAGTAATATTGGTCGTAGGATAGTTGTATATATAGTCACTTTTACCTCTACTGGCACTCCTCTCTGCATCATCAATGGGTACAACATTCCCACATTCTTTGAATATTTTGTTATTCTTTCTCTCAGTTCTGAATCTATCCATCCTTTCTCATTGAATATTACTCCTAGATATTTGAATCTGCTGGTCTCTTTTAACTGTGTACCTTCCATCCATATCTCCGCGTGTTCTCCCTGTCTCGATATCGTCATTATTTCCGTCTTCTCCCTGTTTATTTTCATTCCCCACTCCATCATAACTTCATTCCAAGAATTCACAGCAGCTTGTAGTTCATGTTGTTCCTTTGTCACCACAGCCGCGTCGTCAGCGTATACAAAGGTGTTTTCCCTATCCTCTCTTACACATATCCTCTTCAAGCAATTGTCCAGATATAACGCAAAAAGTAAAGGGGACAGCACACTGCCCTGCCTTACTCCAGTCTTCGTTTCAAACCATTTCTCCTTTCCCATCTCCGTTCTAACCGTGTTTATGGGGTTTTCATACATATTCCTTATTATCCTTATAAGCTTCTTATTTATTCCATATGCAGGGTCTTCCATCACCATCCACAATCTCTCTCTTTGTATTCTATCAAAAGCTTTCTCTAGATCTATAAATGCGATATATGCTACCTTATTCCATTCTATGCTCTTCTCCACTATCATTTTTAAAGAGAATATCAAGTCAATTACACTTCTATTTGGCCTGAATCCATGTTGCCACTCTCCAATCTTTCCCTCTAATTCTCTCCGAAGTCTTTTCTCTATTATCCTCTCGTATATTTTATATGCACTCAACAGCAACACTATTCCTCTGTAATTCTGGCATTCTCTTCTATCTCCTTTTTTATGTATTGGACATATCACAGCTTTTCTCCAATCTGACGGTATGTTCTCCTCTCTCCATATACAATTTATAAGTTCTGTCATCCATGTCACCATACCTTCTCCTGTTTTGAATAATTCATTATTTAGTCCATCGACTCCTGGGCTCTTTCCATTCTTTAAGGCTCTTATAGCTTGTCTCACTTCCTCGCCATGTATCGGTTCCAAGTCATCCTGTTCTCGGTCTTCCATTTGTGGGTTATCCTCTTCCATATATTCCTCGTTGTCCACCACATTTAATAATTCATCAAAATATTCTGTCCATATCTCCTCGACCTTTTCACTATCCACTATTGGTTCTCTATCTTTGTTGAATATCACATTCGTGTTAGGTTCATCTTTTGTTCTTAATCTCTTAGCCATTCCATATATCAACTTCCTAGTGCTCCTCATGTCTTCCTCCAATTCTCCTCCTATTCTTTCCCATGATAAATCGATGTTTCGTCTTTTTACTATTTCTGCATGATTTCTCGCCAGAACATAAGCTTGTCTATTTTCCTCTGTCCTTGTCTTCATCCATAAACGGTATTTCTTGTTTTTTTCTTTTACTACGTTTTTGACTTCCTCATTCCACCAAACCGTCTTTTTCCTTTTCCCACTACTTATCTTTTTTGTTCCAATCACTTCTCGTGCAACCTGCTCCACACCTTCTCTGAAATCTTTCCAACCTTCCTCTACTCGTTCCACAGTTCCTGAGATTTCCTCATATTTTCTAACTAGTTTGTTGTTGAAATCTTCTCTTGTGTTTTCATCTTTTAATTTTTCAAAACAATATCGTTCTCTGGTTACTTTCTTCGGCTTCTTCCTTTGTCTCCATCTTATCTTCCCCACCACAAGTCTGTGGTCCGAATCCAGAGATACTGATGGTATGCTTTTGACATCCATAAACACCCTCTTATCATTACATATCATTAGGTCTATCATAGATTTTTCCGTATATTCCTGGTTTTCTGAATTCCAGCGGTACCATGTCCACTTTTTACTCTCTCCATGTTTAAAAAAGGTGCTCATGATCGCTGCACCATTTCTTATAGCAAAGTTAACTAGTCTTTCCCCCTCTATATTTCTTGTTCCAACTCCGAACGCCCCCACAGCTGCTTCCTCTCCTTCTCTCCTCAATCCCACATGTGCATTCATATCTCCCATAATTATTATGTGTCCTCCTCTTCTTCCATCATATACACCCTGCAGGGTCTCCATAAACTCTATCTTCTCATCCGCAGGTCTTCCCTGATGCGGCGCATAGACCTGTATAATACTTAATTTTGACTCTCCACTCTTCAACGTCACAGCCATAATTCTTTCGTTCACTAATACCGTTTCTATTACACTTTTATATGTTTCTGGTGTCATAACAATCGCTACACCGTGTCTTCTCTCTTCCTCTCTACCCTTATACACCATGACATAATCATTGTGTAATTTCTTCACTCCTTCTCCCTTATACCTCACCTCGCACACGCCCAAGATATCCAGACCTCTCTCCATCATCAGCTCTACAGCCTCCTCCTCTTTTCCAGAGAAGGTGCTCGCGTTTATTGTAGCCAGTTTGTAGTGATAGTCCTTTTTCCGTAGTCCTTGAACTCGCCGAGTCGGGTACCGAGAAGTCTGTCCGTTATTCCGAGGCACAACAAAGGTTTCACGAGCTCAAAGTGTTTTATGCTGCCGGCTTGCTAGGCCTGTCGCAGCAACCCTCCTCTTTATATATATATATATATATATATATATATATATATATATATATATATATATATATATATATATATATATATATATATATATATTTAATATATATTTTTATATATATATATATATATATATATATATATATATATATATATATATATGGAGTGGTAGAGGATGTGTGGATCAAATCTTTACATTGAAACAAATGAATAAGAAAATAAGGGAGAGAAAATGTTGGTGGTAGGCTTCTGAATGGAATCAAAAGTATGTATGACGATAGTGAGGCGTGTGTTAAGAATAAGTAGTGTCCAAAAGTGATTGGTTGGTATTAATAGCGAGGTGAGGCAGGGTTACGTGTTATGTCTCCTTGGTTATTCGATTTGTATATGGATGGGGTTATGAATTAAAATTGGGGTTGCAGGAAATGGTGTTAGAATGATAGAGAATGGAGATGAGTGGAGGGTGCCCTACCTATTATATGCGGATGATTTGGTTTTGTGTGGCGAATCTGAAGAGAGTTTGAGAGGATTGGTAGAGAGATTTGGCAGGGTGTGTAAAGGAAGGGGTTTGAAAGTAAACGTAGATAAGAGTAAGGATATGGTTGTGAGTGAGGACATTCCTCGAGTGTTGAAGTTATGTTAGATGATGAGCAGCTGGAACAAATTAATCTGAAATTTAAATATTTAGAGATGTGTTGGATGAGAGAGGAACGGATGATGCAGAGTGTAGTAAAGTTGGGAATGGCAGGAAGGTTGCTGGTAATTAAATCGTTGGTGAATGTAAAGAGACTAAGTCTTAAGTGCGCTAAGGTCTTACATGAGGGTATGTTGTTACCTGTGTTATTGTATAGTAGTGAGACTATGGTCTGGAATAAGAAGGATAGATCTAAAGTTCAATGTGTTCAGATGGACAATCTTAGGGGCATGCTAGGTGTGAGAAGAATTGATAAAATGAGGAATGAACGTATTAGAGAGTTGTGTGGTGTGAAGAAAGGGGTAAATGAGAATAAATGAAAGTATGTTGAGATGGTTTGGTCATATTGGAAAGGATGAATGATAGTCAGTTGATTCCAAGCGGATATGGTGGCGAGTGTAGGAACCAGACCGTCTGGAACCGAAGGTGGATTGAGTCGGCAAACAGTGTTTAAGGAAAATAGTGAGTTTGGCAGAGCCGAGAATAAAGGTGCTTAATAGGAGTGAATGGCCGGGGTTTTGCGAGGGAGTATGGTTGTGGCCCACCTATGGGCAAGGGATGAACTGCCTGTGACGATTTACTATAGTGAAGAGGAACCCGTCGGGTTCCGTGAAGCTCTAGGGTGGATTTTCTGACTGCGACGAGCTCTTACTAATTAATGGTACAGAAGAAGGAGGAGGTGAAGGTAAAGGGCTGGGCTTTCTTTTCGACTTTGTCATGTTCTCCTACTGCCTTTCTTTTCCGTGTATGCCTGCACCAGTCTTGGGAATAAAAATGGAAAGGTGAGAGAGAACATACTCACTGCCTATATATATATATAACCTCTTATACTATCACTGCTCATATCTATCTGCCATACCATATGCCTATATATCTCTTTCTCTCTCTTCATATATTTCTATATATATATCTTTTATATAACTTCATATATCTATATTTTCTCTATAAAGGCAAATTAAAAACTCAAACTACTGAGCGTTGGTGGCACTAGGATTAATCTCATAGCACTTAAGTTAATTCTTTAAATTTAGTATTACCACAGAGGATAAACATAAAGAAGATGGACATATATATTATATATATATATATATATCTCTATATATATATACTTATATATATATTTCTATATCTATATATATATACTATATACTCTATTTCTATATCTACTACTATCTCCTCTATATATCTACTCTCTATATATCTTTTCTTATATCTCTCTATATTGAATTTAAACTAACTCTCCTTTATATATTTACTATATTACAAAACCACCAAATTACTAACAGTGATACTAATATTACAGTAAAACTTTACTAAAAACCTATAAAACCCAGTAAAGATCATTGGAACCAGTCAGCTATATATTTATTACAATCTGAAAATAAATGAATAAATGTTTTCTAAGTTATTTATATTCAATTTGATTTGTTTTTTACAGAGCTATTATAAAATCAGGGCATTTTCATACTGATTATTTTGTATTGCATCTATTTTTTTTATGTCTCCAGGCAGCATCTATTAAAGTTGGGGAGGTTATGGATACAAAAAGCCTCTGCTATTTTTCGTTTATTGGTATCTTGTATATTTCTGATTTTTTGCATGTTATTTGTATTAATATGATGGTTGAATGTTAATCTATGTTGTGTGAGTGCGGAGTTTTGTTCGTGTTTGTCTAAGTCGTGTTTATGCTGATTTTTTCTACGTTTGAAGTCTATTGTTTCTCCGAAATATTGCTTATTGCAAAGGGTGCATGGAATTTTATATAAACAGGGGGGGTTGTTGAATTTTGATTTGGGGGGTTTTAATATTTTTTTGATGAGGATATTACCAGAGGGGATCAACTGTATATGTTTTGGTATGAGATTTTTTATGTTCGTTAGGTTTATATGTGGTATAGGTATGTATGTTTTTTTTTAATTAGGTTGGGTTATGTGTGCTTGATGATATTTTTTCTTTGCTTTTTTATATGCTGTATTTATAATATTGGAGGGGTATTTGAGTTTTTGAAAAGTGGTTTTCAAAAATTGTGTTTCTTTATTTAAATGTACCGGAGAACAGATTTTGAAGGCTCGTAGGTATAGGGATGAGAGAGTGGCTAGTTTTGTGTTTTGTGTGTGTGCGGAGTACCAATGTATGTATGTAGGGTTGGCTGTGGGTTTTCTATAGACTGTGAATGAGGGTTTTGTAGTGTGATCGGTTGTTATCAGTGTGTCTAGAAAAGGGAGGGTGTTATTGTTTGATGTTTCCATAGTGTATTGTATATCTGTGTGTATAGTGTTAATGAAATTTAAAATGTTGTGTGGGTTGGTTGCATGTGGGACTGCTGCAAATACATCATCTACGTATCTGAGCCACACGCAACCAGAAAGAAGTTGATGTGGAAGGATGTAATAGTGTTCAATGAGTTCCATGTAAATGTTGCTGAGCATGGGAGACAGTGGAGAACCCATGCTCAGGCCTTGTTTTTGTTTAAAGAAATGTTGGTCAAATTGAAAATAGTTATGTTGTAAAGTAAGGAGTATAAGTTGTTTTAAAATAGAAAAGGGATGAGAAAAAGTGATGTTGTTTTCGTTTACGTATTTAGTTAAAAGTTCAAGTAGATGTGGAACAGGGACTGATGTGAAAAGAGATATTACATCATAGCTTACGAAAGTGTGTGTTTTTGTATTAGTGGAGGAAATTTTATGGATGAAATCTTCTATATTTTTTAAGTATTAGGTAGAGATAGTGCCGAGTAAAGGTTTAAGTTGTTTGGAGAGCCATTGTGAGAGTTTGTAAGTGTTGCTGTTTGTGTTGGCTATTATAGGTCTTATAGGTATGTTTTGTTTGTGTGTTTTTGGTACTCCGTAGAATTGTGGTATGTTGGTCATGTACGCTTTTAATTGATTATTGAGTTGAGGTGAGTTTTTAAGTATGCTGTTAAGGTTAGAGTTAAATGTAGCTTGTGACGTGGTGTGTGGGTTCTTTGTAAGTTTTTGGTATGTGTGTGTGTTTAATAGGGATAAGCATTTTGCATTATAATCATGTGTGTTAAGAATTACTATGTTATTACCTTTATCTGCTCTGGAGATTACGATGTTTTTGTTGTTTTTCAAACTTTCCAGAGCGGTGTAGAATTTCAACGGCATCTTTGGAGATGTGTCAGTTGCTATTGCAGAGAGAAGGAATCCTGTTAGTATATCTGTGTTGCATCCTGGGTTTTTTTCTGTTTTTTTCCAGATTTCTAAATCCTGCATGAAACGAGGCCAAGGATCTTTGTTTTGAAGGGCCATAGATAAACCAAAACCCAACAAGTCGGATTCATCTGTTGTTGGTACATAAGTTGATAAATTGATTATTACATTGTGATCGGTGTCCGTAAGCCAAACGCTCTGGGAGTAAATTATATTAAATTCAAAAAGTGTACTCGTTTATATTACATCTTTCGAAATTTATGGTTTACTAGTTACCCTAACGCTG
>JABUQX010143430.1:0-20069 GCA_015478945.1 Trachelipus rathkii | reverse complement strand
TCTGAGCTGGATTTTCTCCTCTTTCTGTAAGCTATCCTGAAGCGAAGAGAGGCAGCACGTTGAAAGCGCTCACCAGATGTCGAGGGTTGTGGCTTGAACATCTTGATGCTTGATTTTCAGTCTTGTTGGTGAAATATGAAAGAGAAATGTTTAAATAATTCTTGTATAGAAGTAATGGAAACATTTTTGGTAAGATTATATCAAATACTTACGTAATCGTGTCGAATCAATATTGTTAATGAGCTAGAAGACCCTTAGAGGCTGATGTGATCCATATCTTGACTTGTAGAAGAGTCGGCGGCGTTGGAGGACTTGAGGCAAATGTTTTTCTTGGGGTCTTCTCAACATCATCCTTTTGAGATGATGATTTAGAGGGCGTAGTACGCTGCAAATAAATATGGAGTCATATGGTACATGATAGAAAGTAAAAACAAATTTATTACGCAGATAACTATGAGGTTATAAAACATGTACGCACACATAAGTTTTGGTCACTATATACCATTTTAGGTGCCATTTTATTATCGTGTGGACCAGGGGTGGTAATGGGGTAACTCTGCAATATATATATATATGTTATGTTATATATATATATATATATAAAGATATATATATATATATATATATATATATATATATATATATATATATATATATATATATATATATATATATATATATATATATATATATATATATATATATATATATATATATATATATATATATTTTTATATATATATATTCCTTCATTCGCATTTCTGCCATTCCCATCACGTCGATCCTCCTCTCCCTCATCATCTCCAGGATCTCCTCCTCCTTTCCACCATACGTCGCAATATTAAGCGTAGCGCATCTAATCTTAAAAACATTATTCAAGTTCCTGGTCCAAACGTTTCCGGGGTCTGTAGGACTACCATAGCACGTGTTGGTCATTTTGACCACAGCAGCCAGGAACCTACCTGAGGCCTTTTTGAGCCCAATTTTTTACCTGCCCTTGACCTTTTTGGACTTGACCTTTTTGGGCTTGACCTTTTGAGCCCAAATTTTACCTGACCTGAAGTGGCCTTGACCTTTTTGGGACTTTATTTTTTCGACCAACCCTTGGTCTTCCATGGGTCATTTTTGGCCCACGGTATTTTGAGAACCCTAATTTTTTTGAGAACCCACTTTTTGAGAACCCTAATTTTTGAGAACCCTAATTTTTTGAGAACCCTAATTTTTCGGCAACCTCTACTTTTGTCGGTCCACTCTGCAACCTCAATTTTTTCAACCTCCTAATTTTAGCACCCTTTCGAAGAAAGGGTGCGCCAAACGGTTGCGTCAGCAACCGTTGTACGTATTACCCCCTATTTTACGCCCCCTAATTTTTTCGACCGTGGGCAATTTTTGCCCACGGTAATTTTTGGGTAACCTTTAGGGGCTTAGCCCTTTTTGATGTCGTTACCTTGTTTGACCATGATATTTCGACCAACCCTTTGGTCTTCCATGGGTCAATTTTGGCCCACGGTAATTTTAGGCTACCCTTTGATCTTCCGTGGGTTTGGCCCACGTTAATTTTTGGCTACCCTTTGGTCTTCCATGGGTCAATTTTGACCCACGGTAATTTTCGACCAACCCTTTGATCTTCCATGGGTCATTTTTAGCCCACGGTATTTGGTCTTCCGTGGGTCACTCCACGGTATGGCTACCCTTTAATCTCTCCTTATGGGTCATTTTTTGCCCACGGTACTTTTCAACCAACCTTTGGTATTCCATATGGGTCAATTTTGGCCCACGGTAATTTTTGATCTTCCTTTAGTGGCTTAGCCCTATTTTTTGGTGTCTTTACCTTGTTTGACCATGATATTTCGACCTTAACCTTACCATATACCATGGGTCATTTTTGGCCCACGGTAATTTTTGGGCTTCCTTTAGGGGCTTAGCCCTATTTTTTGACGTCTTTACCTTGTTTGACCATGATATTTCGTCCTTAACCTTGCCATATACCATGGGTCAATTTTGACCCACGCTAACTTGATGGCTTTGATGGTTCCCAATCACCGTAAAGAGTACCTAGTGATGTTCTATTAGTGTTCTATGAGTATTAGATGAATGCCAGGTGAGTGCCAGGTGAGTGCCAAGTGAGTGCCAATGAGTGCCAATGAGTGCCAAGTGAGTGCCAATGAGTGCCAAGTGAGTGCCACATAGTGCCAAGTGAGTGCCACATAGTGCCAACTGAGTGCCACTTTTTTCAAGCCTTTTCTAGCCTCCCCTGAGCCCCGAATAGCCCTAATATGGGTGTCTACCCCTAGGTTATAAGGTATGAGGAATCGAATGGTGTATATTACAAGTTGCTAGAATGCTTCCTACTATGAGTTAGTATTTTTCTAACACTTATACCACGACTGAATATATATCTAAAGAGTTACACAGTTGAGACAGGGCCCGCAAACGTTTCAGAGTCCGAGTCCGCGTCCGCAGGTCAGCCCCTCCGCGAAACCGCCGCCGCGTGCGCCCGCAGGCGCAATATTACCGCCGCCGCGTGCGCCCGCAGGCGCAATATTTCCGCGTAACCGCCATTCCGCGTAACCGCCGCCGCGTGCGTCCGCAGACGCAAAATTCCCGCGTGAACGAAAAATATGATATCAATGTAAACTATTCAAAGAATTTCATACTTAAGCATTTCAAAGAATTTCTTTTCAAATATACTATGAGTCATTCATTTTTATTTCATACTTAAACATTTTTATTAAAAACATTTTCGCGAACCTAAAACTGTAACTCATTACAGACCTATTATTTAACACATATATTTATTAACATTATTTTTTACTTAATACTTTTTAATTTATAAATTTTTAAAAATTGTATGTAAGAAGAAAAAAATCCAGAGTGTCTGATATATAATCATTTTATTTTACTACAATTGTACGAAATTTTACTAAAAACATATACATTACATACCTTAAAGCAGTAAAGCAGTAAATCAATAGAGGTGTTACCTAACACCTAGGGGATTAGTATGCTTTTGTTTTACTGCTTTACTGCTTTAACTTTCTGCTTTACTGCTTTAACTCATGTTTTACTGCTTTAACTCAAGGTTTTACTGCTTTGTAACTATATATTTATTGCATTTAGCAGTAAAGCAGTAAAACAATAGAGGTGTTACCTAAGGGATTAGTATGCTTTTGTTTTACTGCTTTACTGCTTTAACTTTCTGCTTTACTGCTTTAACTTTCTGCTTTACTGTTTTAACTTTCTGCTTTACTGCTTTAACTTTCTGCTTTACTGCTTTAACTCATGTTTTACTGCTTTAACTCATATGTTTTACTGCTTTAACTCATATATTTATTAACATTACATACCTTAAAGCAGTAAAGCAGTAAAACAATAGAGGTGTTACCTAACGGATTAGTATGCTTTTGTTTTACTGCTTTACTGCTTTAACTTTCTGCTTTACTGCTTTAATAACTTTCTGCTTTACTGTTTTAACTTTCTGCAACTTTCTGCTTTACTGTTTTAACTTTCTGCTTTACTGCTTTAACTTTCTGCTTTACTGCTTTAACTTTCTGCTTTACTGTTTTAACTCATATATTTATTAACATTATGTTTTCTTTTATATTTTTTATTTTTGTTTTATTACTTTTTATTTATTATTTCTATTTTTATTTTTGTTTTAATACTTTTTATTTTTAATTTGTAATGTAAGAATAAAAACACACAGAGTTTCTGTTATATAAACATTTTATTTTAATAAAATTGTACGAAATTTTATTAAAACATATATTTTACTGCTTTACAACTTTAATTAAACTCATTATTCATTATCTACTTGACGAGTATGGATGTGGAGAAATTTACGTTCCGAAGTCCGGCTACATGTCTTGTAGCTGGACCGACAGGCTGTGGTAAAACCTTTCTATTATTAAATATTTTAAAGGAAATGGAGATTTTTGAACAAACCCCTGTAAAAATAATATGGTGTTATAATGTTTATCAGGAAAAATTTAAAGAATATAAAGATGTGATTCAATTTCATGAAGGCATATACGATATTAGATCATTGGACAATATACAAGGACACAAAATTATTGTATTAGATGATTTAATGCACAAATTGAATTTGGAAATAGCAGAAGCGTTCACAGTTTATTCTCACCATCTAAATATCTCTGTGTTTTTCATAACGCAGAATATTTTTCATCAAAGCAAGCATATGCGAAGTGTTTCTTTAAACACACAGTATTTACTGTTGTTTGGACAGAGAAGAGACATGAGTCAAATTAATGTATTGGCAACTCAAATGTTTCCTCTTCAAAGGAAAGAGTTCTTAAAAGTATATAAAGAGGTTACTTCGACCCCCCACGGTTATTTGATGTGTGAACTTCACCCCAAAAACACGCACAGAGTGTTGCTCCGTACCAACATTCTTCCCTATGAGATAGAAACTGTATACATACCTGAATAATGAGCGCTCTAGTTGCAAAGTATTTACCTCTTATAAAAAATAAAAAGTTGAAACCATCTGAAAAACGTAAACTAATTAGTGAGGATGAGAAATTCATCCAGTGTGTATGTGAAGTCTGTTTAAATCTTATAAAAGGAAATGTTCCTTTAAACAAACCTCAGAAGGTAAAGCTACGCCGTTATAGAAACATCATTAAAAAACTCTCCCTCAACATTAAAAATCTGAAAAATAAAAAGAAGTTACTACAGAGAGGAGGAGGAGTATTCCTGCCATTACTCTTCTCCGTTATAGCTCCATTGATAACTAAGTGGTTGTCCCCATAATGAAGAAGGTTGCTGTACTTCCATATAATGAGTATGAGAAAATGAAGTATAATAATACAGCATCTGTACAGAATTCAGTTCCTCAGATTCATCATTCACAACCTCCCGCACCTTGTGCAAAATCCGCAATCACAGTTTCATCATTCACAACCCCCATATACGCAGATATTACAGCCCAATGCATTGACATTACAACCTCTTTCACATCAGCAACAACAGCTGCACCAACAGAATCCTTATATTGTGAACGACTCATTATCTTTTCAGCAGCCTCTACCTCCTAGCTTATATGATCCTAAAGTTGAACAGATAACCAAATATGAGAAAGAAGTGTACAGAATATTAAATTCAGACATTAACATCCATGAGAAACGCATCTTATACCAAGATGCCATACAAAAATTGATAGATCTTAAAGACTTGCACCTACATCCGACCTTACGTACACCGGTAACCGATGATGTAGATGTTTCTAATGAAGTAAAACTTGAAGTGAAAAATGAAGATAAATTTAAAAATATCCTAGAGGAGAGCTTACCTATTAGAGTGCGTAAATCAGGAATAGCTTTATATAATATTTTAAAAGACCAATTAACTTTGAATGAAGCTGGGCAGATCTGTAATTGATGATGAAATAGTTAAAGGATCAAATATTGTGGATTTGATAGCTGATCTCTCCCGTAACTGGAAGAAAGGACCTGTAAAAGGATGGAATGATATCAAACAAGAACTTCAGACTATTAATTTTCCCAGAAGTTTAATCTTAAATACAAGCCGATTAGCAGACTTAGATAATATCCCCATTACGCCAAGACCTGATTCAAGTCCATCAGGCACTTCTTACGCATCAGATAAATTTAAACGTGTTACCCGAGGCCGACTAAGAAAAACACCTTATAATAGGTCTAGTTGGATTAAATCGTAATTATGTATTATCATATATATTTAGTTGTAATGTTTGTGTATAAATAAATGTTATTTAAAAATCTTTTCTTTATCCCTTTTATCTAATATCACATTTTTAGGACAATATATATATATATATATATATATATATATATATATATATAGTAACAAATATATATATATATATATATATATATATATATATATATATATAACGCTTACACGTGTGTCAGTAGACAACATGGAGGCGAAGGAGGTAGTTGATAAGTATTACTTCAATCTGAGGGAGCCAAATAGTTTTGGAGGTTTCACTAGGTTTGCTTTAAGGTATCCTAATATTGAGAAAAAAGAGTTAAAAGCATATTTAGAGGGTGAAGAGGCATTTACTCTACATAAACCTAAAAATTTCCTACACGGAAGACCATATCTCCGCAGCTCGATAGCATATGGCAGTTAGATTTATCGGAAATGATTAAATACAGCTCTTATAATGAAGGCTTTCAATATATACTTTTTACAATTGACGTATACTCTAGATACTTGTGGCTGAAGCCGATAAAAGATAAAAGATCAGCTACAGTAGCCGATGCTGTACTTGAAATTATAGAGGACGAGCGGAGAACACCTAAATCATTTTGGACAGATTCAGGAATGGAATTCAAGGGGCGAGAGTTTCAGGAGCTGCTCTGGGAGTATGGTATAAGCTATTACAATACATTTTCCGTAAACAAAGCGGCAATAGTTGAAAGAGTCCAACGTACTATTAAAGAACGCATGCATAGGTATTTTACTAAAATGAATACTTTTAAATATATTGATATACTGGACGATCTGGCTTATTCTTATAACAGGTCTTACCATAGAACTATAAAGTCATCACCTTTAGAAATGTCAAAAACTAGAGGCAGTAGAACCCACCTACATGAAAAAGAAAACAAAATAAAAGATAATTCAGGAATAAAGGTAAACGATTATGTAAGAGTTTCTCGAACAGAAGAAAGGTTTAGAAAAGGATATGAATCCGGTTGGACTACGGAAGTTTTTAAAGTCACAATATCCAACCATTCAGTCGTGATAGTTTAAAGTTATATTATCTGAAAGATTTAAATGGTGAAAAAATAAAAGGCGGATTTTATAAACAAGAAATACAAAAAGTAAGGTTCAATCCTGTAACTCATGAATATAAAATTGAGAAAATATTAGCTACGAGAGGAAAAGGGAAAAATAAACAGTATCTGGTGAAATGGAGGGGGTATCCTGCTACGTTTAATACTTATATAAAAGCAAGTGAAGTTAAGAATTATTAATCAGTCGCCATTATAATCATGGAGAGTGTAGACCACTTCTATTTAACTCTTCCGTCTTCAGCGTCTTTGGATTTACATCCTGATAATAAACTCTCGGATTTTACAACTGTGTTAATGAATCCTATACAACTTGAAAGAGAGGTATACGAAGTAGGATTATGTGAAATGATACTAAATACAGACATAGAAAATTTACCTCACGATCTATTCTGGATGCTGGTGTACAGAAGTGTAGAATGTGTTGAAACTATATTACAAGTGAAAGATACTCGTGATCTACCTAGGTCCAGGATTGGCACAAAAGAATACTTCTTTGAAGAATTTACTTTGCGGAAGTCACATTTTAAATCGGTGCCTGCTATTTTTAGTCATTTAAACGTTCTCTTTGATATGAGTATTATGTGTAAGGATCTGGTATACAAAACTGAAATGCGTACCTATGAAGATAAAGTAATAATATCTTTAAGTTCAAAAGTAAATGTAAACCTTCGAGACCGTGACACGTTTTTTCTGAGACGTTCACCATGGCAACGTAAACATATTCGTAAACGGGATGCTGAGCTGGATATACTTCATGATATCCCTACTATGTTGAAGAGGGTTATACTATCTGTGGAGAATAACCGCATGACTCGTCATGAACAAAAAGATGAAGCAGATCGAGTACTGCATTATACATGTACCCCATCCGATATGCTCAATCATCCAGGTATGGCTTATGTATATACAAATATAATTGATCATCAATATGTAGGTAATACTAAAGCTCCTTTATTAAGAGTAGTATATTTTCCCAAAGAGAGTAAAGTTATAACATTCCCTAATGTTCATTATCTACCTTTGAATAGATCAAATTTTGACTCTGTACGCGTGCATATAAAAGATGTAGAAGGAAATCCCTTCCCCTTTACATACGGCTCATTGTTATGCAAAATTCATATTAGAAAGAAGCAGATGCAGTAATTACAGCATAATGGAATATATATAAGAGGTGTAGTCAGATATATTTTTCATTCCTTAACATACTCTCACAGTGTAAAGATAGTATAAGAAAGATACTCCTGTAATAATGGACGAAGAAAGGGTATTCAGAGGATCAAAAATGCAGAGGGGGTATGGCCTGTGGATTTTTTGCCAAGCTATGGAGAAGTGCAAGGCCTCTACTCAGGAAAGGCGGGGAATATATAGGTAAAAAAGCTATAAGAACAGGTTTGCATACTATTCAAGATATTGCTGCAGGAAATAATCCTCGTACAGCATTAAAAAGACGTATAGCCGATGTTTCAGATGAAATGTTGGATGATGTTAAGCGTAAAATAAGACGTAAAATGTCAGGACAAGGTCGAGGGATCAAGAAGATTGTCATAAAGAAAAAGCCTAAGCAGAAAAAACCTCTAAAGAAAAAATGTATTGATGTATTTGCTATTTAATTACTAACTGATAACTTTTACACGATGTGTGTATATAAGTAAGGTTTTTCATGAAAATGTTCATTATACGGCCAGAGCTCGCACATACAAGATGCATTTCCTTCATCCTTCTAGTCCTGATTGTTGTAAGAGTGAATTGGATCTCTTCTCCATGAACCCTACACAGATTAGCGTTAGCGAGTCCAACTTTATCAGTATTAATCCTCTGCATTCAATTACCAATACAGATGTTCCTCTAGAGTTCAATATTCCAGGCACTTCTGATCAGTACTTAGATCCCTCTAATGTGTTTTTATATGTAAAAACGAAATTGACAAAACCTGATGGTACAGATCTTCCTACGGGTGATGACCATATAGTATATACAGAATCAAATTTCCTGTATACATGTTTCACCCAGGTTGAAGTCTATCTTAACGGAACTTCACTAGGTGCATCAGCGGCTAATATCCCCACCCTACTACTACAACATTTGTTAAATTATTCAGACGATGCTAAACAATCTCATCTCAAATCATGTGGTTTTTACAGTTTCAAAGATGAAGCTGCACATATAGATAAAGCAGCTAAAGTCATAAATAATACTTATGAATTTTACGGTCGATTAAATGGTGATATCTTCTCTCAAGAAAGACTCATTCTACCATCTGTAGATACTAGAATCATTTTATCACGGTCAAATCCTAAATTTGCTCTTAAAATAAAAAGTAAGCCTACTGCTACAGCTGTATGTCCAGAACCTGTTTTCAAACTGTTGGAGGCTTATCTCTATGTCAGGAAAGTGAAATTATCACCACAGCGTCATTTGGAAATTGAAAATTCGCTTTTGAATACTACAGCAAAGTACCCTATTAAGAGAGTTGAAACCAAGATATTTAATTTCACTCAAGGATTATCGAGTATCAATATACCTAACATTGTGAACGGAAATTTACCACAGAAAGTAATAATAGGGATTGTGGAACATGAAGCCTACTCCGGGAATTATAAAAAGTCACCCTATAAATTCACACCTTTCGGACTTAGGGGTATCAGTTTACATGTGAATGGACTACCTCACGGACGTGATTATGAAATGTTATACAACGGAGACCTATCTCTCTGTACGCGTCCTTTTTACGACTTAATAGCCAATACTGTATCATGTAATGATAGCGGGACAGGTTTAAATCTTGAAGAATACGCAAAGAATAGTAATTTATATGCGTATGATCTTACTGCAGACCTTTCAGCTTGTAACGCCTATCATTTAAACATTTTGAGAAAGGGCACCCTAGGACTAAATCTCTCTTTTGGATCGATTCTACAATCACCCATCACTGTAGTGGTCTATCTTGAGCATCCTCAACTCATTGAAATTGACAGAGTGCGCAACGTACTTTTGAATTATTAAAGATGAATGAAGAGGAAATAAAATCGGTGTTTAAAAATGAACCTCGCTTTTTAGGCGTGTTTGCTATTAACGAAATAAACTCTGTAAAGTTGAAGGAGGATACATGCTTCATATTCAATACATTGCCTCGTCACATCACCTCAACAGGACATTGGATTTCCGTTTATAGAGCAAAAAACGATACTGTTCACATAATTGATTCTTTGAACTTAAAATTTATATTGAATAATCATTATATTACCTTATTTTTAAAATATAATAATGTAAGCTGTGTAAAAACTATGTCTTACCCTGTTCAACCCTTATATTCCAATTTATGTGGAGTCTATTGTATTTATTTCATTATATGTTTTTTAAATAATGTATGTTTTAATAAATTTGTAAATATATTTGATGCTAAAAATTTGTATGTCAATGATTTTATAGTTTCTGATTATGTAATAAATGCTTTAAAATGAAAAACGCGATTTTACTTCCCTTAAAACTCGTATATATAAAAAGGTTTTTAATAAAATTTCGTACAATTTTATTAAAATAAAATGTTTATATAACAGAAACTCTGTGTGTTTTTATTCTTACATTACAAATTAAAAATAAAAAAGTATTAAAACAAAAATAAAAATAGAAATAATAAATAAAAAGTAATAAAACAAAATAAAAAATATAAAAGAAAGCAAAAAGCAGTAAAGCAGAGAGTTAAAACAGTAAAGCAGAAAGTTAAAGCAGTAAAGCAGAAAGTTAAAGCAGTAAAGCAGAAAGTTAAAGCAGTAAAGCAGAGAGTTAAAGCAGTAAAGCAGAAAGTTAAAGCAGTAAAGCAGTAAAACAAAAGCATACTAATCCCCTAGGTAACACCTCTATTGATTTACTGTTTTACTGCTTTAAGGTATGTAATGTTAATAAATATATGAGTTAAAGCAGTAAAACATGTGAGTTAAAGCAGTAAAACATGAGTTAAAGCAGTAAAGCAGAAAGTTAAAGCAGTAAAGCAGAAAGTTAAAGCAGTAAAGCAGTAAAACAAAGGCATACTAATCCCCTAGGTGTTAGGTAATAACACCTCTATTGTTTTACTGCTTTACTGCTTTAAGGTATGTAAAGTATATGTTTTTAATAAAATTTCGTACAATTGTAGTAAAATAAAATGATTATATATCAGACACTCTGGATTTTTTTCTTCTTACATACAATTTTTAAAAATTTATAAATTAAAAAGTATTAAGTAAAAAGTATTAAGTAAAAAATAATGTTAATAAATATATATGTTAAATAATAGGTCTGTAATGAGTTACAGTTTTAGGTTCGCGAAAATGTTTTTAATAAAAATGTTTAAGTATGAATGACTCATAGTATATTTGAAACGAAATTCTTTGAATAGTTTACATTGATATCATATTTTTCGTTCACGCGGGAATTTTGCGTCTGCGGACGCACGCGGCGGCGGTTACGCGGAAATATTGCGCCTGCGGGCGCACGCGGCGGCGGTTACGCGGTAATTTTGCGCCTGCGGGCGCACGCGGCGGCGGTTTCGCGGATGGGTTGACCTGCGGACGCGGACTCGGAAACGTTTGTGATCACTGTCTCAACTGTGTAACTCTTTAGATATATATTCAGTCGTGGTATAAGTGTTATAAAAATACTAACTCGTAGTAGGAAGCATTCTAGCAACTTGTAATATACACCATTCGAATCCTCATACCTTATTACCTAGGGGTAGACACCAATATTAGGGCTATTCTAGGCTCAGGGGAGGCTAGAAAAGGCTTGAAAAAAGTGGCACTCAGTTGGCACTATGTGGCACTCACTTGGCACTATGTGGCACTCACTTGGCACTCATTGGCACTCACTTGGCACTCATTGGCACTCATTGGCACTCACTTGGCACTCACCTGGCACTCACCTGGCACTCATCTAATACTCATAGAACACTAATAGAACATCCCTAGGTACTTCTTACGGTGATTGGGAACCATCAAAGCCATCAAGTTTGCGTGGGTCAAAATTGACCCATGGTATATGGCAAGGTTAAGGACGAAATATCATGGTCAAGCAAGGTAAAGACAACAAAAAATAGGGCTAAGCCCTTAAAGGAAGCCCAAAAATTACCGTGGGTCAAAATTGACCCATGGAAGACCAAAGGGTTGGTCGTGTGTTTGTACGTGAGTATAAGTGTAAGTGTCTATGGTAAATGTAAGTGTCATAGGTGAATGTGTATAAGTGTCATAGTGAATGTCTGTATATGTAAGTGTGTGTGTGTGTGTGAGGTGTGTGTGTGTGTGTGGCGCGCACGCGCACGTGTGAAAAGTCTGAGTTAGGGTAGGTCCATACATGCGTACAAGTTAGGAACGAAATATGTGACGGGTGGGCCACGAGTGGGTAAAAAATTAGCGTGGGCAAAAAATGACCCATGGAAGACCAAAGGGTAGCCTAAAATTACCGTGGGCCAAAATTGACCCATGGAAGACCAAAGGGTTGGTCGAAATATCATGGTCAAACAAGGTAACGACATCAAAAAAGGGCTAAGCCCCTAAAGGAAGATCAAAAATTACCGTGGGCAAAAATTGCCCACGGTCGAAAAAATTAGGGGGCGTAAAATAGGGGGGTAATACGTACGATGGAGGCTTCGCCTCCATCTGGCGCACCCTTTCTTCGAAAGGGTGCTAAAAATTAGGGTTGCCAAAAAATTAGGGTTGCCAAAAAATTAGGGTTGCCAAAAAAGGTCAAGGTCAGTCAAGGTCAAGGCCAAAAAAGGTCAAGGGCAGGTAAAATCACCCTCAGGAAACAACGTGGCGGTCAGAAAAGGTCAAGGGCAGGTAAAAAGGTCGGGAAATCAAGGTCAAAATTTTAGCTCCAAAAAATTAGGGTTGCCAAAAAATTAGGGTTGCCAAAAAATTAGGGTTGCCAAAAAATTAGGGTTCTCAAAAATGACCCATGGAAGATCAAAGGGTTGGTCGAAAAAAGGTAAAGTCCCAAAAAGGTCAAGGCCCAAAAAGGTCAAGGTCAGGTAAAAAATTCGGGCTCAAAAAAGGTCAAGGGCAGGTAAAATCACCCTCAGGAAACAACATGGCGGTCAGAAAAGGTCAAGGGCAGGTAAAAAGGTCGGGAAATCAAGGTCAAAATTTTGGGTCCAAAAAAGCTCTCCTACTACTGGTACGAGGAACAGTGGTATATCGGGAATATACCATCCGTGCAGGATTCCTTTTCACGGATAGGAATGGAGGTCAATTCCATATACGAATACCTCATGAAGAGATATCTCGACCGAATCTGGCTCAATATTTATCGGACCGTTTTCTAGAACTCTTTCAGTCTGGAGATCAAGCCATGTTGGATGATTTCATTGTAGATGTTCAGATATGTCATAACCCAGAGGGTAATGGACCAATTGACCCTTCGTCTGTGAACTTTATACACCCTCACGTCAATAAAGTACACTTAGGCATAAATAACGAGAATAGGGAAATAACAACCAGTGTAGGATGTGGTTTCAGGGCTATAGCTGCATGCTATAAACTTCACACTCATGTACCTAAAAAGCCAGGCCAAGCTGCGCCTAAAATAAAGACCTTTAAACCTAATGATCTACATGAAATAGGTATAGAGATCGCAAAACAATGCGGGTTGACTTATGAAGTTCCCCTAAAGGCTGAGGATTTTACAGTAATAGAGGAAACATTAGGTTGCCGTATATTTGTTTTTACTAAAGATAAGCACGGCAAACTCGAGATAATGTTTAAACCCCACGAACAGAATAGGGACTTACCTCTCTTTGTAATAGGATATGATTCCGAGGAAACCCATTATTATTATCCTTTTCCTGGAGATTCAATCAAGATAGCTCTAGGCAGTGTGGAACCTAAGAATATCAAGGGACCAGTTTTTTGTCATCAATGTTATAGCTTCACTGACCATTTAATTAAACATTTACAATCCGAATGCACTGAATACAGGTGTGGACAATGCTTAACTTATAAATGTAAAGGGAAACCGGGCGACACATCTACACTTTTGCACTGTGATGGTTGCAATAGGGATTTCTATAATGAGGATTGTCTTGAACTGCATAAAGACCTCACATGCAAATACCTTAAAGTATGTGAATTATGCGATAATGAGATAGTAGCTGATAAGAAAGGTAACCACCAACATGACTGCATGCATATTAAATGTGGAATATGCGATGAGAAGTATGGTATAGAAGGCGATAATCACCAATGTTTCATGAAGAAAATCAAGGTTCCAACAGATAAAGCTTTCGCAAAGCGTAAGCCCACCTTTACGTTCTATTACGACATCGAAACCTATAATCATAATAGTCGTGAAGAGGGAGGACGCGTAAAAACGGACATGCTGCCATATATTCTAGTGAGTATGCTAGTATGCAATGACTGCGGTGAGAAAGAACTAGACAATTCATCACCATGTGAGACTTGCGGTACGGCTCGGACTGAAATATTCAAACTGAATCTAGAGGCAACAGAAGAGTATGAGAAGTGCCCCGTCGATCTATTTCTCAACTATATATTCAGATTTGCTGAAAAACATAAGAAAACTAATATATTAGTTGCAGCTCATAATGGAGGTAAGTTCGACAATCAGTTTGTTTACAGCAAACTGCTTGCCCGACCTACCGTCCATTCCATATCCTCCAACCCTGTGAAACGCGGAACCAAAATTATAACTATGACAGCTAACCACAACATCCAGTTTAAGGACACGTTAATGTTTATGCCCTGTGCGCTGAAAAAACTCCCTAAGTGCATGGGCCTTTCAGGTGAGGTCTAAAGGATTCTTTCCTTATCGGTTTCTTACCCTTGAGAATATAAATTACAAGGGAAAAATCCCGGATAAGGAAACCTTTGAGACACATCACATGTCCGACAGTGAAAAGGCTGATTTTGAACGTTGGTATCAAACATTTAACAATAAGGACTACGATATCATGAAGGAATGTACAACCTACTGTGTCCAGGATGTTAATATTCTTCGACAATCCTTCGAGAAATTCAGAGGTATCTTCCTTAAGGATCATAAAGTTGACTGCCTACTTGATTGCTCTACCATTGCTGCATTATCGTTCATGGTATATAAAATGCACTATATGCCTGAAAATACACTGGCCCATATAGGACGTACTGATGATTCAAACTACTCGTATGATGGTGTGAAATGGCTTACGTTCATGGAAATGTACAAGGGGCGACGTATCGAACATGCAAGGAATGGTGGCGAGCGTAAATTTAAAATCAAAAATAGGTATCTAAAACCCGACGGGTACGTTGAAATTCCAGCTGAAGACTACGTACCCCTTGACCTTAATGAGTTCTTAGCCTCCAGTCAACTCAACGTTAATGAACAAATGATAGAATTGAATAACAGGCGCCCCCCTCCTCCAACTGGTACAGCCATGAAGAAGATTGTCTTGCTCTTCCACGGCTGTGTATGGCATGGTCATCAAGCATGCAAGGAAGGCTTAGAAAGTCTCCATGGCGTGTCAAGTCTTGATAGGTACAGTAAGACCATGAGGCAAGAAGCGGATTATAAAGCACAAGGGTATGAAGTAATTAGAATATGGGAATGCGAATGGTCGAAAATGAAAAAAGAGTGTGAGGTCACTGTTGTAAACACCAACGACGAAACACGAACTGAGAAGTTAGGTAGATATGTCCAATCAATTGGAAATGAACTTGCAAATGCGAAACTAGAGGTAGGGGAAGCCTTGTACGGTGGCCGTACAGAACCCTTCGTCTATTACTTTCCACCGACAGAAGGCGTTCAATTGAAGTACCTAGATTTCACCTCACTGTATCCTTTTGTCCAGAAAACAAAACCCTTTCCAGCAGGCACGCCTACGAAACTTGTAGGTAGGGATCTTCCTACCATAGAAAAGTTCGTACAAGAAATGAATTCCACTTATTTCGGCCTCTCGTATGTTTCGGTATTACCTCCTAAGAATCTGTACACTCCTGTCCTCCCTGCCCGTTATGACAATCGGTTAATATTTTCACTTTGTAGAACATGCAGCGCATGTGGTTATGAAGGAAAATGCAGGCACAACGAAAACCAACGTATGTTAAAAGGAGTATACTGTAGTCCTGAGCTGGAATTAGCTGTAAAGAAAGGCTATGAGATTAAAAAGATCCATGAAATATGGAAATTTACTCCTTCAAATGACATATTTGGCAAATACGTTGAAACATTCTTGAAATGGAAAACTGAGGCTTCGGGTTTACCAGATGGAATAACCGATAAAGACTGTGAAGAATTCCTTCAATACCTGCAAGATTTCAAGAACATTGAGGGCGTAACGCTTGATCCAGACAATATTGAAAGTAATCCTGGAATGCGTTATATAGCTAAATTACTTCTCAATTCATTGTGGGGAAAACTAGCTCAACGTATTCCAAAGAATGAAGACATCGTATGCACGAGTTACGCCCAGGTCTGGGAATTAATGAAGAGAGCTGATCTTAAGGTTAGAAATATCATTGTGTCGGGGGATAAACATATAGTTGAAGTTACACATACTGGCTTCACTAATAAAACAGCAAAGGCCACAAATGTAGCTGTTGCTTCCTTTACCACAGCTTATGCTAGGGTGGAACTATATAATCTCCTCGATTCTCTAGGTCAACGCGTGCTTTACTGTGATACCGACAGTTGTGTCTTCACAGCCCGTAAAGGTCAATATATTCCTGATACTGGAAAATTCTTAGGAAACCTGACGGACGAGCTAGGACCCGGGGATATAGCTGATAGTTTCGTGTGCACGGGTCCTAAATCCTACGCCATTCGAATAAAGAAGAATGACTCAAGTTATGCTTACATCTTGAAAGCAAAAGGATTAACGTTGAACAAGGACACCGAGCACATAATTAATTTCCAAGGCATGGCAAAGATTAATTTTGATAAGATGATTAAGGATGTCGAAAAAACTAAGAATCGTGATTGGATGGTCTTAAACGATGATAACCACTTCTACAATATGATCAAGGATACAGACGTAACAGCATTAGCTGTTACGCAAATGATGAGTGAAGAAGATGGTGAATCTTCACTTCACAAAGATATCCATAATCTAGATGACTCAGACCAACCACATGTAATTACCGAAAACCATTACCGCGAAGTTAAGGTTCCTGATATGAAAATGCGGGCCGATAAACTAGGAAATGTCATTTTAATCAACGGTATTAAAAGGTTTCGCCATACATCAAATAAACGGAATCTTGTTCTAGGTAGTGCCCGCACTGTAGCACAGGGATATGATGGAACGTTAATTCCATTGTGTTAATTTCAATGTATAATTTTGATATATGTATATTTAATTTCAATGTATAATTTTGAAATATGTATATATTGCTAAAATAAAATATTTATTTGTATTACTCTTTCATTACCATTTTTATTTTTCTGGGTTGCCATTTATTTCTATTTTATTTATCTGTGTTGCCAATTATTGATTTTATTTATCTGGCTTGCCATTTATTGATTTTATTTTGATTACATATATTTAAGGCGTAATATGACTGTAAAGTCATTGTCGGATGTGTGTGTGTGTGTGTGTGTGTGTGTGTGTGTGTGTGTGTGTGTGTGTGTGTGTGTGTGTGTGTGTGTGTGTGTGTGTGTGTTAAATAATAGACATGCAGTAAATGGCACTAAGAATAAAATAGTAATAATAATAATAATAAAAATATGATGCAAAGCAGTAAAACATATGAGTTAAAGCAGTAAAACATGAGTTAAACATGAGTTAAAGCAGTAAAGCAGTAAAACAAAAGCATACTAATCCCACCATTGGTGTTAGGTCACACATTTACTGATTTACTGCTTTAAGGTATGTAATGTTAATAAATATATGAGTTAAAGCAGTAAAACATATGAGTTAAAGCAGTAAAACATGAGTTAAAACAGTAAAGCAGAAAGTTAAAGCAGTAAAGCAGAAAGTTAAAGCAGTAAAACATGAGTTAAAGCAGTAAAGCAGAAAGTTAAAGCAGTAAAACATGAGTTAAAGCAGTAAAGCAGAAAGTTAAAGCAGTAAAGCAGTAAAACAAAAGCATACTAATCCCTTAGGTATTAGGTAATAACACCTCTATTGTTTTACTGCTTTACTGCTTTAAGGTATGTAAAGTTTATGTTTTTAATAAATATTTCGTACAATTGTAGTAAAATAAAATGATTATATAACAGCTACTCTGGATTTTTTCTTCTTACATACAATTTTTAAAAATTTATAAATTAAAAAGTATTAAGTAAAAAGTATTAAGTAAAAATAATGTTAATAAATATGTTTTAAATAATAGGGCTGTAATGAGTTACAGTTTTAGGTTTGCGAAAATGTTTTTAATAAAAATGTTTAAGTATGAAATAAAAATGAATGACTCATAGTATATTTGAATAGTTTACATTGACATCATATTTATCGTTTGCGCGGGAATATTGCGCCTGCTGGCGCACGCGGCGGGCGGGTACAGGGCTGGAACCGCAGTGGTTCTTTGTGCGTGGTTCTTTGCTACGAATGCGTTAAAGTCTTCAAGCGCTTTGCTAGGCGATTCGGGCCAGTGGAGGCGACTGCGGAACTTGTTAAAAAACGCGACGATTAAACGCGACAACGACGATGACTGCGACGATTAAACGCGACGAACGCGACGATGAATTTGCGATTCATCCCGACGAAAACGACGATTGAAAATAAATTAACAAAAACGCTTAAAAAAAAAAAAAAAAAAAAAAAAAAAAAAAAAAAAAAAAAAAAAAAAAAAAAAAAAAAAAAAAAAAAAAAAAAAAAAAAACACCCATGAAGGTAGCTGAGTAAAAAATTGGGCCCAAAAAAGGTCAAGGTCAGGTAAAAATACCGTTGGTCAAAATGACCAGCGGTCAGTCAAGGTCAAAAAGGGGGCGGAGCTACGGTGTCCAAAATGGCCCTCCTACTACTATTATTATTTAATCACCTATATTATTTTGGGGCTCAAAGGATGCAACATTGTGCTGCAATTGGTAGCCCCCTTTTAGAAATAGTATTTCATTAATTTATGTAATATATTACAACAATATATTAAAAATTGTTAGTTAAAATTTATTATGTATATTTCTCTTTCTGAATAAATTGCTTTTGAATTATTATTATTATTATTATTATTATTATTATTATTATTATTATTATTATTATTATTATTATTATTATTATTATTATTATTATTATTATTATTATTATTATTATTATTATTATTATTATAATTATTATTATTATTATTATTATGGCTCATGTCGATTACCAGCCTCCAGTTAAGCTCAAGTCATTTTTTTTTAAATCTACGTAATTGAATAAAGTGTTGAAAGCTCTCTTGGCGCCACGTTTTTTTTTTTTTTTTTTTTTTTTTTTTTTTTGTATATTACACAACGAGAGTAATGAAATAAAACAGAAAAAAGAAGAATTAATATTAATTTTAGGCAATGGTTTTGCTGCGAGCACGCGGTAGCCCGCGTGCGGTCTGCAGTGCATTCGCGGCGTCATATATCCCACTCTATAGGTTAAATTAAAAAGTGTACATCGTCTACATTCATAATTACAAACTTTAGGTACATAATCATGAATACCACTCTATGGTATTTGTTTAATTAAAAAAAAAAATGTACATGACGTCTACATTCATAATTGCAAACTTTAGGTACATAAATCAAATTTAAACTGAAATGAATTGTCGTAATTTTTGTTAAAAAAAGTTATGTGCCACCAATTATTTGAAATTTACTTTTTTAATTATTTTTTATTTAAAAATTCTAATACAATTCTTATTTGACTTTTAGGAAATGTTCGGATCCATGCAATCGATATGTATATGGAGGTGGAGGCTGATAACAGACATGATACATTATTTATTATTATTATTTTATTATTATTAATATTAGTTTTATTATTGTTATTTTTTTTTTATTTTAATTATTATTATTATTATTATTATTATTATTATTATTATTATTATTATTATTATTATTATTATTATTATTATTATTATTATTATTATTATTATTATTATTATTATTATTATTATTGATATTATTATTATATATTATTATTATTATTATTATTATTATTATTATTATTATTTATTATTATTATTATTATTATTATTATTATTATTATTATTATTATTATTATTATTATTATTATTATTCGAATGAAGTTTATTACAGTTCAGCGTGAAATCTTTTCTGGATTCATCCTTGCACGGTTAAACACCCAAATTGATTGAACGAAGTACAATG
>JABUQX010143428.1:7500-10000 GCA_015478945.1 Trachelipus rathkii | reverse complement strand
TATATATATATATATTAAGCAAAAATTCCTTGACTGTAAATATAATGGGAAAAGGAAAAATATATCAAGTATTGTTCTTCAATAATAAGAAAATCATATTTAGATATTTCAGAATTTACTTTCCAAAACAACATTTTGTTTACTATACAATTAAACTCGCATATAATTTCAAATTTCAAATGATTTCTCAAAAGTTTTCTTAACATTTCTGAGACTTTTCCTCTTAAAATATTGAAATTGTGCTCAAACAATCTACAATGAAGGTGTAACTGTTTATCACCCATTTGATTTAATAAGAAATAATCTAAATTTTAAAATGAGAAAAGAAAAGAGAGATATCGTCGCGAGATACACCCCGATCTAATTTCAGAAAAAAAAAACGAAATGAAGACTTACTTATTACTTCTCTTATTAGTTTCAAATATAATTAACATAAAATATTTCATTTTCTTTCATGGTCTTAAATTGAAAGGTAAACTCAATGATCTCATAAAAAATGAGTGAAAATATTTTATGAAGCTTTATTAATTTAATTTATATATATATATATATATATATATATATATATATATATATATATATATATATAGCATAGCATAAATATATATATATATATATATATATATAAAAAAAAGATATACTGTATATATATATATATATATATATTTATATATATATATATATATATATATATATATATATATATATATATATATATATATATATATATATATATTTATGTTTATGTATATATTATAAAGAATTCTCCCAGATTGGATGAGCACCACTCCATTGGCCACCGAAAGCAGAAAATTGCTGGAAGAACATGGACTCAATTGGCCTTTTATATATTTATGAGAACTCGTCGCAGTTAGAAAAATCTACCCATTGGCTTCATGATACTGCGATGGACCCTTAATGAGTAAATTGACAAGTAGCTTTGCTTTAAATCCACGTGGGAGTGAAACATATAAAAAAATATTTAAACTTAGTTTCCCGCAAAATTGACATTCCATTATTCCATTTTCTTTCATTATCAGAAATTTTAAGGTAATCTCATTCGTCTTACTAAGATAGATTATAGATGTTATATGAAGCTTTACTCTTTTAATTTGGATAATAATAATAATAATAATAATAATAATAATAATAATAATAATAATAATAATAATAATAATAATACAAATTAAGATTGATCTTTTCTAGTACGATAGTAAATTATATAAGGTACCTTATATTTTTTATTTCTTAATAATAAAATTTAATTCCAAAATGCTTGTTCTTTCTATATTCTTATTAGAAAATGGGATTTCAATCTGCGAGTTTTCCAGTGATCCCAGATGGAATCCCACAAAAAGTCCCAGACGCACAACGAGCTCTTAGGAGATTTTACAAGCTGACGATCGTTTGCATCTTTGTGAAGGATTTGAAAATCTGAGTATTCTACCACGTTTTGTGTTATTGGGATCGTGTGATGGTAGGAGTAATATTCTTAATTTTTACAATTAGTATTTCGAATTATGTAATTTAATCATTTTTTTAAATTTGAAAATTAAATTTAGATAAAATTGCATAAATACATTTGACATCAAATTTTAACCTAATTAAACCTTTATATTTTTTCTAATTGGATTGGTTTAACCATATTCAACTTTAATGTAAATGAAGATTATTTCTTTAAAGAAATTAGCAAGAATTCCAAAAGATGAAACATATTTTGTGATTTTCGTTCACTTTGTAAAAATGAATTGAGAGAGAGAGAGAGAGAGAGAGAGAGAGAGAGAGAGAGAGAGAGAGAGAGAGAGAGAGAGAGAGAGAGAGAGAGAGAGAGAGAGAGAGAGAGAGAGTACTTAATTAATCTTTTCTTCTTTGCAGATTCTTTGAAAACAAAAGAAGAATCCAAATTATTCTAATTCTTCACCTTTATTCCAAAGATTCTTCGTTACAAAATCATTTCAGCACAAAATGATTTTCTTTACCAACTGTTGTCGGCTTTCTTATTAATTTAATTTCATTATTATTATTATTATTATTATTATTATTATTATTATTATTATTATTATTATTATTATTATTATTATTAATATAATGTATAACTATTGGAATGTTATTATCATAACGTTTTCTTCTCATTTTATATGAATTTCAATTTTAATTATATTTGTTCACAAATTATGATCAAAAATATTTTTATTTTTTTTTTAAATAAAAATTTTCCTTTTATTTTATTAAGGTAAAAATTAATCATTTCAAATATGAAAATTTTAATAGCTTTTATTTTATAAAAAAAAAATCTCTCTCTCTCTCTCTCTCTCTCTCTCTCTCTCTCTCCCTTAATAATAATGTGAGGTCTTTTGCTTTTCGTCCTTTCAACTCTCCTCCTCTCATAACTCTCTCCAGTCTCTTTCTGTCCGTTGCATTCTTGATTCACTTTCAATGAACTTCCACTATTAAAATGGACACTGCTATGAATCCTTCATTCGCACACCGCCATCATTGA